>PVJI01002397.1:0-146158 GCA_004026765.1 Micronycteris hirsuta
ATAAAAGCCAGGTTGTTTTTATAATCCTTCAGATGAATTAATATAATATTTTATTTTATTATAATTAGCCACTATATTAATATTAAATTAAAAATATTTAGCGACTAGATACCTAGAGATAAAATACTGCATATCAATGCACACATTTTAAATGTTCAACAGAACACAGATTCAACCTTTAAAAGTAGAGAAATACAAAGTTGTCAATTATAGTAGTTTGATATATCTGTACGTACTCATTTTATCTTTATTTAGTAAATAAATATGGCCAAGATTTGACATGTTCCTAGTATAAAAATAAGGCCTAGAATATAGAGTCCCATTCTTATTTTTGTCATCAATGTGTGGAAAATTATTATTTATCTTATACTTTATAAATAGCTCCTGCTAACATTTATTGTAAGATACCTGCTTTTTCTCATATTTTCCAAATCTTCGCTTTAATTATGTTAGATAATTGACAGCAGTTAAAAAGAGAGTGCATTTATTTTAGAAAAAATTCTTATAGAAAATATTATGTGCCATTTAGACTGCTTTATAACTAAAGCTACATAATACTAGGGCAAAATGTTAAAACTGTGATAGAATAAAATAAATATTTTACAATTACAAATAAGTATCCACAAGAGATATAAGATCATAGCATGCCCAATTTAAAGTAACATCATAAATTAACTGTAAATTTATAGAATGTTGTATTCTAACTTTTCCATCACTTACAATACATTTGACATTGTCTTATACTTTAGTCAATATAAAATGCAAAGTTGAAGTGAAAAACCAGGTACCAAACGCATACACAGCATACAAGATATACAGTTTTTCAGCTGTATAAATTAAAATTGATTCTGATGTCCAATTAACCCCTAACTTGATGAATTCACAACTTGAAGAAATAATCAGCACAGTAATTTGTTTTCATTTACTGTTATTAATGAAATAGTTTCCAGCTACAGAATGAATCTCTGGAACTGACTGAAGTACTGATTATTAAGGAAATGGTACAATTTTGTTTCCTTATAGATTTGAAATAGAGAGCAATGAACAAAATGATGAATTAAAACAATGCAATTTATTTCAGTACTTAACTGATACAAAATAAAATATTGTGTAAGCCATTACATTGATTTGACCGTTTAATTTTACTTATGAAGACAGTAATTAAATGCATTGATAGAAAAACAATTATTAAATTATTTTACTGTTGTTCAATTACAGTTGTCTGCATTGACGCCCCACTGATCCCCCAACCCCAGCCAAACCCACCTCCCTCCCTTGCTTCCACCCCTCCCTTGGTTTTGAAAATTTTTTTAATTTAGAATACAACTTAAATATCAGGCAATATGGAAGAGAATAGACTTGAGAATAGACTTTTAAAAAAGATGTTGCTAACTAAATCAAGTCAATTTCATAGGATATTTAAATACTCAAAATTTAAAGAGGAAATGCATCATGCAACTCTGAACACAAGAATCTCTCATAGACTACATGAAAATATATAATCATATTATAAACAATATATTATAAATATTTTGAGAAAAATATTTCCATTCAAATTAAAATGTTCCTGGGCTCTTTATTTTAATGTGGTGATTTTTTAAATACACTATAATTTTTAAGAAAATGAACATTAAAAGTTAAATAAAATCCTACTAGAAAATAATTATGTTTTGTTGTCCTAAGATAGATTTTTGAGAGTGATTAATATATAAATATCAGTACTTAAAACATAATTTACAACTTTTTACAAATTATTTTTCTTTAATATTTCTAAACATTGTTTCATTTTTATAGTCATATTTGGTTAGAAGAAACTCTACTCCATTTAATTTTATATAAGATGTAATATCTTATATACACCTATGTAATTTCTAAGAAATAATGACAAAGATATAGCTTAAATGTTCATTAGTGTTAATAATGTTTTATAAAATTTCTGGATCAATAGGCATTTCCATGTTTAGTTTTTTTGAGGAAATTCCATTCTATTTTCCAGTCTGCATTCCCACCAACAGTGTACTAGGGTTCCTTCCCTTTGTTTCCCCTGTTATCCCTCTCCGCCTTCCCCTCCCTCCTCTCTGACAAGAAACCTCCAGCCAACATCATACTCTACAGGCAAAAACTAAAAGCCTTCTTAAGATCAACAAGACAAGAGTGTCCACTTTCACCACTTCTATTCAACATAGTATTGGAAGTTCTAGTCACAGCAATCAGACAAAAAATGAAAAGCATCCAAATTGAAAAGAAAGAAGTAAAATTGTCATTGTTTGCAGATGACATGATAGTGTGCATAGAGAACCCTATAGACTCCACCAAAAAACTATCTGACCTAATAAGTGAATTTGGCAAAAGTTCAGGACACAAAGTCAATATTCAGAAATCAAAAGCATTTTTGTACACCAACAGCAAAATATAAGTGCTCATCAGTAAATGAGTGGATCAAAAAACTGGTACATTTACACAATGGAATACTATGCAACAGAAGGAAGGAAGGAAGTCCTCAGGGTGGGTAGGGAAGGGGAGAGTAATGGGGGAAAAATGGGGACAACTGTAATTGAACAACACTAAAAAAAATAAAATAAAATAAATAAAATAAAATGAAATGACTGAAAAACATCATCTTTTTGGTATTTTGAAATAGATTTATAATAAAGGGGGAGTAGACCTCTCTACTGGGATCAAAATTAGCAAAACAAATATTGTAATTATTTTTATTGCAGCATTCATCCCAAATTTCAAATTTTCTTCTCGTTAACTTTCCATGTTGTCTTTCCTATCATGTCATAGACATGGGGTTCTCTTCTATTTTGGAGTCTGCCTGCTGCTTGTCTTCTAAAGTATTCTGTTAACTCTGTAGTAATTGATGTTTAGAAGTATACTCCTTCAGTGATTTGTTTTTGCAATAGTGCCATATTTTGCATATTTTTGAAAGGCACCCTATAGTTTATTTGTTTTCTTTTCTAGTTATTTTTTCCATGGGTAACAACCTGCCCTGGGAAGGTTGTTACCCAGAGAATTGATGGCTCTAGAAGCATCATAAAACAGTTGAATGTTGGCTGAGGTAGGAGTTCTGATTCCTAAAACATTAATTTGGAGTAACTCCACTTGGTCAGTTTCTTTTGTTTTCACCAACTGCTTCTCTGCTAAATTTTAAAGAATCAGATTTAGTTTCCTGTCAAGAAGGCAACAGGGGTAAATACATTACTCACATCCTCCCACAACTACATCAAAGTTACAACTAAACTACAGAACAACCATCTTTCAAAACCACCTGAAATCTAGCTGAACAGAAGTCTTACTACTAAGGATATAAATAAGTGCTACAAACTAAGGATATTGGGCCATATCCAGAATGGTAGGAAGGGCAGACTAAGAACAGGCTGGACCCACACCCACATGTGACATATAAAAATTGGGAGGGATATCTCAACTGCTGAGGTATCCCTGAAGAGTTAGGGGCCCCAGCCTTAAACCAGGCCCCCCAGCGCAGGGTTCCAGTGCCATGAAGAGAAGTCTTCCTAACTTCTGGCTGTAAAAACCAGTGGAGATGGCAGCTGAGTGAGATGGAGGCTTCCTGAGTCCCAGGCAGTTCCTCATAAATGTCCCACATACACTCACTCAGACTGTTTCTCTCTCTGAGCTCTAGCACTGGGGTAGGAGCTTCTAAAGTGTCAGGGGCATATGGGGAGGAAATGAACTATCTGGCAACAAGGTGAGAGAAGGGGGGTGCTGGCAGAGGCATTGCTCCTCTGCTGAACTCCCACACCCCCACAGAGCTAGCAAGCATGCACCATATCTGAATCTCCATCAACCAGTCTCACACGGCTTTCCCTGCCCTTGTAATTACTTGAGTCTCCACCCTACATAACTTGCAGGCTCAGCCAAGCTGTTTCCAGTAGATTTTACATACAAATGGCCTGTTTTGGCTCATGCTCCAGTCTCTCCTAAAATTTCTCAAACAAGTAGTATCTGTAGTGTGTATGCCCCATATCTCTTGTTAATTGACCCCAGGACTTACACTCAGGGTACCTGGCTTTGGTCCAAAGTTTGGCTTCTCTTGGGCAACTCCAAGCCCAGCACAAGTAGCAGCCATCTGCATATTACTTCGTAGCTCATACCTGGATGCCCCAGGCAGAACATAGGTGTCAGCTAACCTTAGCCTGAACTGCTCGGAAGGCCTCAGAGCCAGCGCACCCAGTGGATAACTTCAGATGATGGTAAAGCTGCATGCAACCACCTCCACACTGACACATTCAAGGGGCAAACTCAGTAGCCCAGTAGCCTCACTGAAATAAGTCCTGCTCTGTGGAGTGGGCCACCATACGTCTGATACACCACAATGGTCACAGCCAGGCCTTGCAGCTGATCAGCCTGCAGGTAAATCCCTCACATTGAAATGCAAACAGCAATCAAGGCTCAACTACAACAGGAGGGTAAACACAGCCAACGCAGGGCTGGGGAGCATACCTGGGGTGCCTAGTCTGTGTGAATGGAGAGGCTGTGTCACTTGACTCTACAGGATACTTACTACATGATGCCACTCTACCAAACCCAGGAAACATAACAATTCTACTTAATACATAAAAACAAGCACAGGAATGTTGCCAAAATGAGGAGATAGACAAATATGTCCCAAATGAAAGAATAGAACAAAACTCCAGAAAAATAACTAAACACAATGGAGACAAAGAATTTACCAGTGTTCAAAACACTAGTTATAAGGATTACTGAGAACTTCAACAGACAAGACACAATAAAAACAAAACTAGAAGACATTAAAAAAGACATCAGAAATGAAGAAAACATAACTGAAATGAAGATACATTATAGTGAATTGATAGTGGAGTAGATAAAGCAGAGGGTCAAACTAGAAATTTGAAGAAAATGAAGCACAAAAAAAAAATTAGAACAGCAAAAAAGAAAAAAAAAATAATCCAAGAAAATGAGGATAATATGAGGAGTCTTAGGTACAACTTCAAGCATACCAACATTAGAATCATAAGGGTACCAGAAGGAGATGAAAATGAGCAAGACATTGAAAACCAATGTGGAAATATAATGACAAAAACTTTCCTTAATCTGGTAAAGAAAATAGACACACAAGTCCAGGAAGTGCAGCATCCTGAACAAGATGAACTCAAAGAGGCCTACTCCAACACATCATGATGAAAATGAAAAATAAATAAATAAATAAATAAACAAATACAAATAGAGAATCTTAAAAACAGCAACAGAAAAGCAGTTAGTTACTTACAAGAGAGTTCCTTTAAGACTGTCAGCTGATTTCTCAAAAGAAATTTTGCTGGCCAGAAAGGATTAGAAAGAAATAATTAAAGTGATGAAAAGCAGGGCCCTACAACCAAGATTATTCTACCTAGCGAAGCTATCATTTAGAATTGAAAGACAAATAAAGAGCTTCCCAGACAAAAAGCTAAAAGAGGTCATCACCACCAAACCAGTATTACATGAAATGTTAATGGTTTTTTAAGAAGAATAAAAATATGAAAAATAAAATGGCAATAAATTCATATCTATCAACAACTAAATAAAAAAAAAAAAAGTAAACCAACAAGTAGAGCCAAAACAGCCTCATAGAAGTGGAGAACATTTTGATGGTTTCCAGATGGGTAGGAGGTTTGGGGTAATGGGTGAAAAAGGTAAAGGGATGAAGAAGTACAATATGGTAATGTAAAGTATAATTTAGGGAATATAGTCAATAATATTATAATAACTATGTATGGTGCCAGATGGGAACCAGATTTATCTGGATGATCACTTAACTATATAATGTCTAGCCACTGGGGTGTGCACCTAAAGCTAACATGATATTGTATGTCAACTGTAATTGAAACATTTAAAAAGTTATTTGAAGTCAAAATAAAGATGTAAAACAAAACAAAATCAGATTTATTATGTGATTCTCCTATTCCAAAATATTGTTTACATTATTTTGGGAGGTCAGAGCTGTTTTAACATTTTACAGGGAATCTAAAGCTTTTGGGTCAGTCATATCCCATGTTATTAACAGGCAAATACAATTACAATATGCTCACTTAAAAATGACTTGAGACTTTATTCACAATGCATTTTATCCCATAATTAAGCCAGTGCTCTTTGGTACCACTAGTCTAAAAGTTTGTATAATTTCTCCTTTTTGCCTCAGTATTTTTCCTCTTAACCTCCCAAATTATTTTACTGTGACTTCTGAATTTGCCACTGTATATCTTATAAAATGCCCCATCCTCAATGTCTGTGAATATTCTTCTCCTACAAATTACAATGAAACATGTCCTTATTCCACAGGCACAAGTTATTCTGAAGCTACTGTAAGTAAAGTAATGATCGTTTGCATTATCACAGACCCTATTAACTAAAAACAAAATGAAATAAAACACAAATTATATATACTTATATAGAAATTGACATAATATATAAATAAATAAATAGATGATATGGATATAGATATGTATGTACATATTCTATGCCATAAAAATTTATCACTGAAAAAATATGAAAAAAACTATTTCTTGATCATCTTTCTTCCTTAAATATAAAAGCTGTCCTTCTTGATAGCTAATTTATATATCTGTACCACATTTCCATAAAGGGCATTCAACATTTCTCTTGCAACTGCATTTTCTCACTTATTTTAAAAAATACAAAAAAAATATTTTAAAATTATGTGGAAATTTCCAAATATATTTATTTATTCTTCTTGATATTTACATTTGTCAAAATATTTTATTTAACTGCCATCTCCTTTTCTTACTCCCTATCACTCCTGTATCACTTTCCAAAAACTACCATAATTTTGCTTCCATTTCTGTAATTTTCCAGAGACTTTTAGTTCATATGTTATTTGATTTCTCAGCAGATTTTGTGCTTATTAAGTACCTGTCTTTTCCATGACACTCAATTCTTTAGTTTGAATGGTCCAGTTTTCTCTTTTTTTCTTTTCTGGCTCCTTTGCTGGTTAATGCTGTACTATCTGGATATTAAAATTTGGAAATCCTTGAGGCTCATTACAAGCTATCTGCTGTCCTGTAATTATAACCTCTCCCTAGGGAGTTTTAACCACATACATACACACACACACAAAATAACATTTTACAATTCTGAAAATTAATTCCTGAATTATCTCTCTATTCACCAAATCCTAATATCCAACTACTTGATTGACAGATTTTTTGAGTGTCTTAGTGTTATCTGAAGTAAACTCAACATGTCGAACCAAGAACTGATGATCTTCTTCACATAAAGCAGTCTGCTCTCCATCCCATTGAATAGCATGCCTTTTCACATGGTTTCACATGCCAGAAATGTAACATCAGTCTTGTCATCATGGCTTCACTTGTCTCCTTCACACTGATCAGCAAGTCATGCCAGTCTTACTTGGATAATATCTCTGACCTCTGAACTTATCCACCTGCTCACTTTAGTCTAACCTCTCATATCTCTGCCTGCATATTGCCATAGACTTTAATTAGCTAAATGACATCTAAAACTGTTTTTGTCCAATATGTTCTTCATATTGTGAGAAGGTTTCTCTTCCTGAGGTATGAACTACTCAAGCTGATATTCTGCATAAATCCAGTCAATGTATTTCTATTGTGCTTAGGATAAATATGGAACATCTAAATTTGGCCAGAAAAGTCCTGTATGATCTGCATCCTATTTGCTTCTCTCATGAATAGAATTACTTTCATATTCCTGCCCTAAGGGTCTCCTTAATTTCTCACAAGGCATCTCTCCCCACTCAGGACCTTTGCCCATCATTTTTTCTATTTTGCCTAATTAATGTCTACTGATTTTTCACATCTCAATTCAAATTTTACTTTTTTAAAAAATCTGCTCTTTTGACTACATTAGTTCTATATTATTGGCTCATTATTTGTTAAGCTTATTTCTATTTAAATGTTAATTTCCTCCAATTGATTATCAATTTGTAATTGTCCTTATGACTTTACTATAAGCAAAATAAAGGTGAACGATTGTGCCAACTTTTGCTTTATTGTAATTTCCTCATCTCCAGCTCAGTGCCTCACTCATCATTGGTACTTGATAAATACTTTTTCAATTAATGACTGACTGACTGAATAAGTAAACGAGCTATTGAACAGAAACTATTTTAAGGTTATTGTTTTATATAATGTACCCATGTTTTCTTGACATTCTTCATATCTTTAAAAGGTACATGTCTATCGGTCTCTCACTTTCTCTGACCATGTGGTACACTTGGAAGTGGAGTTCCTCAGTACACCTAAACCGAGGAAAGCACAATTTTCTGTAAGACATAAAGTTACCAGACTATTCTTTTTAGTCTACTCTTTTGCAACCTGGTGTTAAGAGGCAATGAGTCTTAGAAGCTTTTTTGAACTCCGTATTGTCAACTTTATGCTCTTATTTTAATTCCTTTTAATATGTATTCAACACATAATGAGTCTGTGGGTAGCATGGTTTTGTCACTCTTCTGTGTTCTTAGACAAGATTGGTTTTATAGAATAGGCTACAGATTTTACAAAGATGCATTCTTATGGGAGAGGAAGAATATTAACATGTAAGTGAAATAGTGAGAAGTACTATTAAAATCATAAAGCATTGCCCTGGCCAGCCAGTTCAGTTGGTTAGAGCCTCGTCCCAATACTCCAAGGTTGCAGGTTTGGTCCCTTATTGGGGCACAAGCAAGAATCAACAAGTGAGTGTATGCATATATAAGTAAACAACAAACTGAGTGTGCCCTCTCTCTCTCTCTTTCACATAAATCAATAAAATAAATAAATAAATGAATAAATAAATAAAACATTAAGTAATGGGGAAAAAAGAGTCCTTGGAAAAGATATGATTTAAAAGATTATCCAGAATGTGTTTTCTAATAAACAGAAACTAGAGCAGAGCCCTCATGAAGGGATGTAATAAGCCATAGAGATTCCAATGGGAAACTGACTATAGCAGTACAATAATTCTGTGGTAGAATGAATGGTCACAGTTAAGGTCAGAGCACTAGCCACAACAAGATTACTTAAAAATGTGTTGGCCATAAAAAGAATGTTGCATTTTTTTCTGTGTAAAATAGGAAGACATTGGAGAATTTTGAAAAAAATAAGATACATATAACTGTTATTTAAAATTATATTTTTGACTCTTGTATGGAAAGGAAATTAGAGATTAAGTGTGGGATTGGAGAAATCAACTTGGGAGCTATTAGGAGTCAAAGAGACAGCTATCGGCTTGCAATGGAATGGTACTTATGAGTTTATAAGATGAGGTTAAATGCAGAGTATATTTTGAGAATACAGCCAACAGGATTTGCTGATGTATTGGATTACACGGGTGAAAAGATAAAAACAACTTCGCAATTTTTAAAAATCCATGTATGCTTTTGTCTTATTTTACTTTTTATAATGTTTTCTTATTTTATTATACTTGGATATTTTCTTTCTTCAAATGATCAAATCTCGTATCCGTAATTAAGTGTAGTTTTCTGAATTGTGTCTTTTACTCATTATTTCTGTCTCCTTTCCCCCAGATATTATTTGGATTCTGATACTGTTGTTCATCTTTTCCAAAATTCTTATTTAAATAAAATATGTTTATCTCTCTTAATTAGCCATTTGGCAAAACATTAATAATGAGTACAGCATCTTAGGTTGAATACAGCCTCATTAAGCATGGTCTGCAATCAAAAATGTTTATGGGCTAGTTTTGCCATTTCAATAGAAGGCAATCCAGAATATAACTAAGTACCACCACAGCCTGTCTATAGATTAGTGGGTTCCTCAAACTGGAACCCAGTTATATGAAAGTGGTTGGGCAATTAAAGATGAACTAATATGTAATCCCTTGATTATTTGATAACTATAATTATTTGAGACTAATTAAATTCGTATTTTGAACTACTCCACTCCTCTACTACTTTATCCATGACAACACTCCCTGCCATTTCATAACATGCATCTCTGCCATTATCTCAGAGGAAAAATAGTGCTTAACCTGCTGTGGGTTTTACTAATGTACTCCTAGAATGTACATGTGCTGGGTTGTTGTAGCGTGTGCTGAAAATTAATTATAATTCTAGTTCTGAGTCAAAATATATCATGTGGCTGTTATTAGAAAGATAATGTCTGGAGAACATTATGCTAAGTGAAATAAGCCAGGTGGTGAAAGACAAATACCATATGATCTCAACTATAAGTGGAAACTAATCAACAAAATAAACAAGCAAGCAAAATATAACCAGAGAAACTGAAATAAAGAACAAACTGACAATAACCAGAGGGGAGGAGGAGAGGGATAAAGGCAGAAAAAAGGAGAAGAATCATCAAGGAACATGTACAAAAGACACACGGACAAAGCTAAGCAAGGGTAGGGTCAACGGTTGGAGGTAGGGATGGGTGGGGGGATGAAAATGGGTACAACTCTACTTGAACAACAATAAAAAAAAAAAAAAAAAAGAAAAAAGACTGCACTTTTCCAAGGAGGACATACAGAAGGCCCAGAGACATATAAAACGATGCTCAGCATCATTAACCATCAAAAAGATGCAAATTAAAACTACAACGAGACACCACTTCATACCTGTCAGATGGCCATTGGAAACAAATCAACAAACAACAAAAGCCAGAGAGTTTTTGGAGAAAAGGGAATCCTAGTATACTGTTGGTGGGAATGCAGACTCATGCAGCCACTGTGCAAAACAGTATGGAATTCCTTTAGAAAACTAAAAATGAAATTGCTTTATGACTCAGCAATACCACTGTTGGGATTATACCTGAAGAATTCTGAAACACCAATTCAAAAGAATGTATGCACTCCAATGCTCATAGCAGCACCATTTACAATAGCCAAGTGCTGGAAGAAACCTCAGTGCCCATCTGTAAATGAGTGAGTCAAAAAACAATGATACATTTACACAATGGAGTACTATATAGCAGAAAGAAAGAAGAAACTACTACCTTTCATGATGGCATGGATGGAACTGGGGAGCATTATCCTAAGTGAAGTAAGCCAGGTGGTAAAAAACAAATACCATATTATCTCACCCATTAGTGGAATCTCATCAACAAAACAAACAAGCATGCACAGTATAACCAGAGACACTGAAATAAAGAAAAAACTGACATTAATCAGAGGGGCCGGGGAGAGGGGAGGGGATAATGGGGGAAAGAAGGGGAAGGGTCAAGTCAAGGAAAGTGTATAAAGGACCCATAGACAAAGACAACTTGGGGTGAATATTGAGTGTGTGTGTTGGGGGTGGGTGGGGCAGGGGATAGTGGTGGGGTGAAAATGGAGACAACTGTACTTGAACAGCAATAAAAAATTTAAAAAAAAAAGATAATAAAGAGAAAATGTGTTCTATAAAAACAGAAAGAATATGGAAATCTTGAACTGATTCACATAAAATCACATAAAATATGATCATAAAAACAGATAGTTAATTATGGTTTTGCAAAATCCATTGTAGAACTAGAAAGATTGTTGATATAAAAAACTAATCTGTTTCTATTACTGACTAAGGTATATGGTAATTATATTTATGTTACCAAGGGTGAACAGGCAATTGATATAAAAGAGATAAGAACAAATGAACCAGTCTCAGTGTTGTGTAATATAAATCTGTCTTTCTCAAGAAGACATTAAGAGAAGGAGCACTATTGTTATTCTACTGTGAAAAGGAAATTATGAAAGTTTAAAGTTGTGCCAATAGAAGCTAAGAGAAGTAGAGAGATGGGTGAAATTGATCACTCTAAGCAGCTGGTTTCAGTAATTCGGTCTGCTCAAAATAAATGTTTATTATAGAAAATCAGTAGCACATGAAGGTACTAATTTATGTATGTGGGAACTAATGGTCCTCCAAAATCCCTTATCAGAAAATATTTTTTGAGCTGGTATACTCTGGAAAAAATGCTTTTGGTTTCTAGATGAATGGTTACTAATAGGAGGTAAGATGCCACTAATTTTATTTTTCTAATATTAATATTCCTATTAAGCTTGTTTAAGCGTAAAATATAGAAAGAATAACACGTTAACATAAAACTATGCATTATGAGAAAGTACAACTTAAGAATAATAGATAATTCTATTCCCTCATTAGAAATGCAAAGCTAATTCTTTTACATTTTACATGTGCATTTGTAAAAGGTTTCGGACTTAAAGATATGCATTTCGATAATTGGTTATTTTTTAAATGGTCATATAAAATTTTATTTTAATTCCCAACTATTCTCACTACTTAGCAAAACATCATAACTGATTATAACCATAAGAAAATGGAGAAATCAATACTCATTGCTATAAATGTGAAAAGGATGGAGTTTTATAGTTCAAAATTATGCATTTACCGTTTTGAAAATATTTAAAAGTAGTAACAGCATAGTGTGCTGTAAAAATAAAATATCATAATGTAATTATATATTAAAATCTTGGACATGGTCAAAAATTTCCAACAATTTACTTAGAAATTTCATTAACATGCTATGCAATTGAAGTTCTTGAAGTGTGCTATTCACTATGGCAGTCCGTAGTAATAGTACTAGAACAGCATTGGCTACCAAATATTATAGCATAGATATGGAACATTACTATCAAAACAAAAGTTCTATGAGACAGTGTTCTTCTACAGATTTTTAAATATATAAAAAGAACTTCCTGACTTACCTATATTATTTTTGTTGTTTATTAAACATGTGAACCATTGTGGAAATTTAATATTAAAGTGTACTTCGCTTTTTTCTTTTTTACTTTATTGTTGTTCCATTACAGTAGTCTGCATACTCTACCCTACCCTCCCCCTCCAATCCCACCTCCCTTTCCTGCCCCCCTCCCTACCCTTGGTTCTGTCCATGTGTCCTCTATAGTGGTTCCTATAAACCCTTCTCCCCACTGTCCCCTCCCCTCTCCCCCCTGGCTATTGTTAGATTTTTCTTAATTTCAATGTCTCTGGTTAAGTTGTGCTTGCTTTTTGCTTTTGTTGATTATGTTCTGGTTAAAGGTGAAATCATATGGTATTTGTCCCTCACCACCTGGCTTACTTCACTTAGCATAATGCTCTCCAGTTCCATCCATGCTGTTGCAAAGGGTATACGCTCCTTCTTCCTCTCTGCTGTGTAGAATTCCATTGTGTAAATATACCATAGTTTCTTGATCCACTCACTTGTAGATGGGCACTTAGGTTGTTTCCAGCACTTGGCTATTGTGAATTGTGCTGCTATGAACATTGGAGTACACGAGCTGTTTTGAATTGATTTTTCAGGGTTCTTAGGGTTAATCCCAGTAATGGAATTGCTGGGTTGAAAGGCAGTTCCATTTTTATTTTTCTGAGGAAATTCCATACTGTTTTCCACAGTGGCTGCACTAGTCTGCATTCCCACCAACAGTGCAGTAGGGTTCCCTTTTCTCCACATCCCCTCCAACAATTATCTGTTGCTTTGTTGATGATGGCCATTCTGACTGGTGTGAGGTGGTATCTCATCGTGGTTTTAATTTGCATCTCTTTTAAAACCTAAAAGCCCTGGCTGGTGTAGCTCAGTGGATTGAGCGCGGGCTGGGAACCAAAAGGTCCCGGTTTGATTCCCAGTCAGGTCACATGCCTGGGTTGCAGGCCAGGGCCATGTGAGAGGCAACCATACATTGCTGTTTCTCCCTCTCTTTCTCCCTCCCTTCTCCTCTCTCTAAAATAAATAAAATCTTTAAAAAAATAAAACCTAAAATACATAACTATTTGAATGCAAATTCTCACAGAAATGACATTTCTTTTTCTTAGCTGTTTTTCTAAGTCAGTTCAGGAACAAAGAAGGTAAAATTAAAATCACTATTGATTAAATATCTTTAAGTCATAAGACTCTCATTTCACCCTGTCTCTCAACTGCATTAAAACTCAGACCAGCTAATCTATGTTCAATGACAAAGAGAACGTACTACATTTCTTCTATATGTTAAACTATTAAATACAAAATGTGTGGCAATAAAAATTTATTGGTTCTTTACATTTGTGAAGAGTTTGCTATATGTGGTGCTATGGAATTTAGACTCAGGTTGTTATGACCAGCTATCCCACTTGCCCAAAGAATTTCTTGACATCCATTTATGAGACTAGAGCATAAGGAGCCGCGACTGTTCCAACCTTTCCTTTAGCCATCATCACATTAAAAGTGATCGTTCATGTAAAGGTACATGGAAAGAAAAGAGGCCTTGTCAATTGAATAGCCTACTTGGAGTAGTCATCATTTGGTGATACATGTCCAAGAACTATAATGATCTGCAAAGAACAGGGTACTTTATACAATTTATTCATCTCTTATGTTTCATATGTTGCTGACTAGCAAACTTCAGATGAAAATAGCAAATACATGAATCATCATAAACCAGTGGCTCAGATCATGTCCAATTGTTTAGTTCCAGGTTACTATCTATGTCAGGTAATCTGAAGTTTTTAGACAATTAGTTTAGAGAATTATATTTAACCCAGAAGTTAATCTTGCTCAAAGTTGCTAATTCTGTCTTGTTAATTTTCATTAAAGGCTATACAGAGCTTTTGTTATTTAAATACTACATTCTTTTTAAGGGAACCCCAATAATGTTCTCCAGTTCCATCCATGCTGTTGTGAAGGGTAGGAGCTCCTTCTTTCTTTCTGCTATGTAATATTCCATTGTGTAATTGTACCAGTTTTTTGATCCACTCATTTACTGATGGACACTTAGGCTGTTTCCAGCACTTGGCCATTGTAAATTGTGCTGCTATGAACATTGGGGTGCATAGGTTCTTTTCAATTGGTGTTTCAGGATTCTTAGGGTATAATCCCAGCAGTGGAGTTGCGCAGTCAAAAGGCAGTTCCATATTTAGTTTTTTTGAGGAAATGCCATACTGCTTTCCACAGTGGCTGCACCAGTCCTCATTCCTACCAACAGTAGGAATGAGGGTTCCTTTATCTCCACAACCTCCCCAACATTTGTTTGTTGATTTGCTTAGGATGGCCATTCTCACTGGTATGAAGTGGTATCTCATTGTGATTTAAATTTGATCTCTCTGATGGCTAATGATGCTGAGCATCCTTTCATATATCTTTGGGCTCTCTGTATGTCCTTCTTGGGAAAGTGTTCATTTAGGTCCTTCACCCATTTTTTAATTGGATTCTTTGTCTTCCCAAAGTGAAGTCATGTGAGTTCTTTGTACATTTTGGAGATCACACCTTTGTCTGAGGTATCATTGGCAAATACAATTTCCCATACAGTTGGTTCCCTTTTCATTTTGCTGATGTTTACTTTAGCCATGCAGAAGCTTTTTAATTTGATGTAGTTCAATTTGTTTATTCTTTCTTTTATGCCCCTTGCTCTAGGGGACATATTGGTGAAAATATTGCTGATAAATACCATATGATCTCACCTATAAGTGAAACCTAATCAACAAAACCAACAAACAAGCAAAATATAACCAGAGACACTGACATAAAAAAAAATGACAATAATCAGAGGGGATGGGAAGTGGGATAATGGGGGAAGAAGGGGATGGGTTGTCAAGGAACATGTATAAAGGACCCATGGACAAAGACAACTGGGAGTGAGGATTGAGAGTGGGTGGTGGGGTGGGGTTGAGTTGGGCAGGGGGGAGTGGTGAGGGGCGGAAATGGGGACAATTGTGGATGCATAACAATAAAAAGGTTAATAGTTATCTAGTTACATAAAATTCACTCAAAAATAAAAAGTTATCTTACTAAAAAATGTTAACCCCATAAGAACAGAAGGCAGTTGATAGGTTTTAATGGTTTTCCGGGAGATTAAAATTTTACCAACTGTATCCATATTTTCATATATCAGTCAAGGGTAAATGAAACAGAAAGCAATTTAAAAAAAAGTAAAAATGAAAGAAATGTACTGGTTTTATTACCTTAAAAGAAAATATTACTTAAAATGTCCAGACATCAATTTACTCAGCTAAAAATATAATCAATCATATCTGTTCTTCTGAGTTCATGAATTGTTATAAGTATTACTTTATAATTTTATAAATATTAAATTAAATCAGTGTTGCTAACATTCTTAGAAAGTAAGAACTTAAACATCACATTTAAATTACTTAGTGTAAAAAAAGAAGGAAATCTTACCCTTGCAACAGCGGGAATGAGCTTGGGGAGCATTCTGTTATGTGCAATGAGCTAGCCCGAAGAATTCAAGTTCTGTATGATTTCACTCATGTGTGGAATCTAATGAACAAAGTAAGCTAATGAACAAAATAGTAGCAGGCTGATAAATAGAGAACAAACTGACAGCTGTCAGAGAGGAGAGCTGTTGCAGGGCTGAGTGAAAAAGGTGAAGGAAGGGGATTAAACCCCGCCCCCCCACACTAAACACAGAGGGTAGCATGGTGATTACCTGAGAGGAAAGCAGTGGAGGAAGGTAGGAGAGGGTATGAGGGGATAAATGGAGATGGAAGGAGGCTTGACTTGGGGTGGTGTTATAGAATTGTACACCAGAAACCTAAACAATAAAATTACATAGGTTCTCCCAATAAATATGAAAAAAATAAAAGTATAAATATTTAAAAGTAAAGTACTTGGGAATAACATGTAATAACACATTAGTCAATGATTAAGAATTCCCTTCAGCAATTTTTTAAACACATTTTTATTTTATTCATACATCTACAATATCACTTGATGCTTTTCTGAATACCCATTGGTTCCTGACTAATACTAACTGAATGTGCCGTTTATAACCTAATTGTGACCAGCAGTGGGCACTGTATTTTGTCAGTTTCCCTTCAGGGCATGGATTGATGCTTTTATCCTCTATGAAAACAAGCATGATCACTCAGCAAAGTTTAAACCTTACTTTTTTGTAGATAGCATACGATATTAACATTGGAAGCTCTTGAAAATTATTTAAAACCTGTCATGTTTTCTCCCCTCACTGAGTGATGATTGGTGAGGCAATATTTATAATGTGTAATAAGTTTTATGAGTGAAAGCTGGTGAATAAGTAATAGAGTACAAGCTATTCTCATTAAATAATAATTAGTTTGAGATTTCTCCATTTTCTCTCTTTCCTAAAAATCTTGGAAAATAAAGTGATAAAATATTTAAGACATTTAAAAAAACAAATTAAGGAAAAAATTTATTTTAATCACAGAACTATTGATAGTTCTTTGTATGTTGGAGTGTTTCTCCTCACACAAGTGTCTTAAAAACTAAATGTTATTTCAATGTATTTATTATTTGTTTTACTTTAAATGATTTGTAAGGCTACATAGCATTATTTTTCTAGCCCACTAAGCCATTTTTCATAGAATCTATTTACCTCCTGGCAACATTGGAGTGCAGTGATGCTCTCTAATAATCAGTCTTGGTGGTTTTGTGGTTATTCTTGAAATTGAATCATTTAATAATCCCTTCTGAAATTAAATCTTCTTTTTCTCTCTGAAGTTTGTATTTGGGATAAATTTTATTTCTATTTTTTTCCTTGTGTAAAAATGCTGAGTTTTAAAAAACTTATAAAAGTGGGTGCATTCTTTCCACAAACCTTAATAATATTGTATAAGTTTAATATCTTGAAAGATTGAACAAGAAAATTTTGGATTGTAGAAACACCATCATCAGAGGATCAGAGTACCCTATAAAAATAATTCTACCGAGGAAACATCTAGTTCCTTCTACCACACTGGCTCTCAGATCCATGGTGCCTGGGCTATGCCATTAGGACAGGCTTTGGAAGACTCTACTCTGGCAAAGGTGAAGGGAGTAAGCAGTACAACTAGATACTTGTGAAATAGCCACAAAGATAGATTGCAGCATGGGGAAGATAACTAACAACATTGAGATAACTCGGTGTGGGGGCAGGTGGGTGC
Source organism: Micronycteris hirsuta (assembly GCA_004026765.1). Taxonomy (NCBI): domain Eukaryota; kingdom Metazoa; phylum Chordata; class Mammalia; order Chiroptera; family Phyllostomidae; genus Micronycteris; species Micronycteris hirsuta. Next base: position 17,837 of record PVJI01002397.1, read on the forward strand.
TTGGTGCATCTGGGCAGCACACTGTAGCGTACATGGTTTTCCTGTCACTTGGCTGTACATCCGAAACTGGTGCAAGGACAGTATTAAATACAAGTTGTGGTTGAAATGTTTTTAAAAAGAGAGGGAAGAAAGAAATAGGGAAAAGAGAGAAAGGGAGAGAGGGAGGAAGGAAAGAAGGAAAATAGGAAAGGAAGGAAGAGCACTGAAGATACAAATGATTGTGGCCTATGGCACACTTTTTCCCCTTAATATAAGCAATCAGCTTTTTCATTCAACACTCGCTCTACTTCCCCTTTTATATTTGAGCTGGAAGCTGCTTAACTACAGCTCCTGTCCTCCCTTGTCTTTTGGTCTCTGAAACTGATTTGTAAGACTGCATAGATCTGGACTGTGCAGTGGAAGCAGAAGTCATTTTCTTCTTCCTTCAGCACTGTGAATGTCGTACATTTTTGTTTTCTGTTGTTGCTGGTTTGGTGAAATTTTTTAGGTATTGATAACAAAGCAATATTATTTACATAAAGTTTCCATGTGGACAATGCTCTTTACTAGCCTAAATAACACTATTTGCTCAGTGTGGTAATCAGGATATATGTGAAATGAATTATGTTGGCAATTTTTTTTTTCAATGCAAGTTGAATTTTTCAGAAATGCTTCTTCCTGTTCTTAATGTTTTATCTAAAATACAATGACGATGATGATGATGATGATGGCAATTATAATAATAAATTCTCAAAGTGTTCTATTTTCTTAATAATTAAATTTATGTTAATATAGTAAGTTATCACCCTTTATATTAATTGTTAACTTTAGGTGTATTCCCCTTTTTTAATGTTCTTAATTACAAATGCCCTCTATTTGTAGTCATTTTATGATTTAATTGTTTTGTCTTTTTGTTGTTTTATAATTTTCTTCTCTTACTCTGATGTGAACAAATCAAAATATATAAATTTTAATTTTTTGGAATGACTTCAGTTAGGTAAGTAAAAGTTATAATTATATTTTGGTAAAAATATCTAAAAGAAAATTTAGACTGGCATAGTCTAAAGCTATATGGCAAAAGCTATATGGAACATGGTCACTCTTAGCAATTAAGGAAGAGATTTTTAGGTGACCAATATGTCAATGACCACATAATACTGTAGAAAGAGAAAGTAAGAAAGACGGACAAAAAGAAAGACAGACAGACAGACAAAGGTCTAGATATGATTAGAACATCACTCTAAAATCTATAATTTTTTGTACCCCAGGAAAACAATGATATGTCCTGGAGCTTGTAACTGCCATAAAACTTCTCAAACATTTAAGTTACAAGAGATTTTATTATTGTCTTGACCATATAATATTGTCTATAGGAAATGAAAACTGATCATTTAGCTATGTAATAATTTATATAATTTGTATTAATTAATTCAGCTCCACGTATAATGTGTGAATTTTCTTGCTGCTCAAAACTCTTTTTGGTTTCCTATGAATGAGGATGATGATCATAATCATAATAATCATTGTATTTGAAAACAATAAAATATCAAATTTTATTTTCTACAGAATTCATACCCTGAGAGAGAAGAAAACTAGAAATAAGTATTTATTTCACAGTTTTGGATTGTTATTTTGTTAAAGTCATTAATCTCTATCATGGAGGTCACTACATATATTTAAGTTTTTAATAAATTGAACATTATTTGACATATCAGCAGAATGTGTGTGTGCATGTGCATGTGTGTATTAATTCTGATATACAACAGAGAAATAACTGTAAGACTTTGCACCCAAATCTTGTGTGTGCACAAACTAGACAAGAATATTGTAAGTAAATAAACATAAAGAGAAAAAAAATTAAAAGGGGAAGGATATATTCAACTTTTCAAAAAGAAGGAAAACAAGTAGTGTCATTTAAATTCAAAAGAATGATGTTGGTAAAAAAGAAAATTTTATTTACAAACAACAAGGATGACAGTGTAAACCAAAGTGATTAGCAATGAAAATGAAAATTAAGCTAATGCTTACCATTATTCCTTAAATATACACCAACTAATAATCTTAGATCACTGAGGAATTCTTGTGATGTACTTTAATTTAATTTTCTCCACAGATTTCAGACAAATTACAAATTCAAAATGGGAGTGAAAGTATAAAACATCAGTAGTAGTCATAAAACAATTTCATGTATTTTATGAAATAGTATAAAGTAATAAGTGAGTGATAAAGTGAATATCTTATATCAAAATATTACATGTTAATGGACCAAATGACCTAATTGTTTACAAATACTTGAAATAAAAGATATATGAATACCCTTGAATTCGAAACAAATATTCCTAGGAAGACATTCAAACCACTAACTCAATCGTTAAATGGCTTTGTTATTGAGTGATATTTAAAGCTCATGGATCAAATTGAATTGCAGTGCAGCAATCTCACTGTGACACACAGTACTTGTAGTGGAGAACTTGGAAACTGTTTCTGATAACTCATGATCTTACTTTTAAGAAACTTCATGAATAATAGTCAAGATGATGTTGAGTGTGGCACTGAAAAGAATTAGATTTATGGATTTCAAACACCAATAAACTGAAGAACTTGGAGTATGGGAAGATTACTAACATAAGAGTCCACAGAGTTTATATAGAAACCTTCAAATACTGTGGCTGACTACTTATGATTATGTTAGAAAAAAATAAACATACCTTCAGAGTATTTAGAATACTCAGGGTAGTTAAATATGCAATAATCTTTATGCAAAAACATATTTTATATTAATTGAATAAGTATTCAAAGTATTTAACTGTATTTCCAATGGGTCAGGTATAGATTTTTAGAGGAAAACATACAAACAATATTTAATGAAATCTGTGATTAAGCCCTGGCTGGTGTAGCTCAGTGGATTGAGTGCGGGTTGCTGGTTTGATTCCCAGTCAGGGAACATGCCTGGGTTGCATGCCAGGTCCCCGGTGGGGACCACATGAGAAGCAACCACACATTGATGTGTTTCTCCCTCTCTTTCTCCCTCCCTTTCCCTCTCTCTAAAAATAAATAAATAAAATATTTTTAAAAAATCTATAACTTCTTGAGGAATTAATATCTTATTTAATTGAAAGGTAATTTAGTAATGACTATTTTATCCATTTGAGGAGGGTCTACCTCAAAGCTACTCCCTAAATATGAAAAGAAAGCATATTTTATGCATATTCAGACAAAGAAATATCTATTTTGTCAGTCCACCTTGTACTTAGCAGTTCTTATTTAGAAATGCTCAATTTTAAGTCCTTCATTTCATGTTTAATCATAACATTAATTAATTTATTTATTCAAAAGACATCTGTGGCAAATTTTTTGTGCAAGTTTTTGTATGGCACCCAAGGCATTACTTAAATGGATAGAGTATTTTCTACCCTAGAAGGACTTAGAGAGGCTAAATTACATTTCAATTTCAGAACACTTCATTGATGGTAGAGATGTAAATGTGTGATATGCATACATTTTAATATTTTAAAATTATCATTGCACAGAATAATTATTTTTCAGTGATAACTATAGATTCAAGCGCATGTTAAGCACTTTGTGTCAATTATCTCATGTAAGTCCTCATAAAATCTGTGTGATGGTTTATTACGATCCCCGTTTAAAAGATAAAGTGGCTAAAGTTTAGAGAGTTTACGTAATTTCCCAGGGTTTTGCCAGTTTCAAATTCATACTCAGAATTTAATTCGAATAGTCTGAACACTGAGCCTGCAGTCTTAAACACTGTTATGTATTTTATTTATCAGAAAAGACACTATTCAAAAAGGTATTTATTCTTTTAATCAGTGGATCTCAATTGAGAAAAGCATTTTATAACAACTGTTAAGAAGAAGTATTTTTAAAACTTAATTGGATGTATAACAATATACTATTATTTTCAGATTAAGCATTTTAGATGCACTCATTCAATCATGCAAATTCTAATCAAGATTCAATTTGTAAGTGTAATGTTGATCAAAATTAAGCATAATTTCTGAGCCCATAAGATGTTGTTAGAGATATAACATATTTCTAAAAGTAACAATGTATTTTTGATATCAGACATTTAAAAAATCCAATTTGTACCACTTGATATGGAAAAGATGCTGAGAAAAAGGACCCATGCTGCTAGAAGGGAGAGATTGAGAAAAAATACCCTGGGAAAATATTATTGAGATTAAATTGGAAAGATAGCTCAAAGGTAAAAAGAAAAAAAATGAAAAATATTAACATTTCAGGTACAAAGACCCCAGGAGGGCAAAGAACCTTGCACATACGTTGGCACATATGATAGCCTCACATGTTCTTCAATGTGCCTGAGTAGGGAGGTGAAAGATCATGTATGTAATGCTAATAGACCACGGAAAGGAGTTACACAACTTGTTGAAGAACAAGACGAATCAAATATCAAATAATTTCGATCAAAGCGCAGAGAGGTGGTGGTGGTCAGAGAACACTATTTGAATGGGTAAGCTAAATTTTTAGTGCCCCTTGGGTATCTTCAAGGTTTATATCATTAAAGATACATGGAGTTAGAAGTCACTCTGCTTTGTTGTTTATGAAATCCCTGATGGAAGAACTAGCTCTACTTAATGAGGAAGTCAAATGGTATATTTTTCAGATAAATAAGACAGAGCTCATATTTTTGAAAAATATTCAAACAGACAATAGATGTATTATGTCTGTTAAAGCTTCCAAAAGATGCCTGAATTGGATGATAGTGCACGAAATATGTATGTATAAATATTTAATATGCATTTGTATACATACATATATCATATTTATGTGTATATAAACACAGATATGCCAATATATACCAATAACATATATTTTGGTTCTATTTCTCTGGAGAAACTTGAGTAATACAGTACATTTTATTCGTTCTACTGAAATTCTGTGTTCTTGAAAGAAGTTCATGTAGACAGCCTCAGGGCCTGTTTCATTTATTATGTAGTTTAGCAACTTGGCCAAAGATAGTCCATGCTTTCTTGACCTTCCCTATATGGGGTATACAGAACTTAACCTGGTGGGAACAGCTTTAAAGTCAGAAAGCAGTTATGCATCTTCTGATTTCGATCCTCAGTTTCTCTACTGAGACTGCAGCCACTCACTTGATATATAACATAAAATGTCCCTTTACATGCATTCATGAGCAGTAGAAACAGCATTGAAATCTATCACATAGTGCTAAATGTTACTTGTCAGTTATAGAACTTTTAAAAAACAGTATAAGCTTTCATAATATTATGCAATTAAAGACTGTGTTACATGACATTAATAGTTTCACTTCTACGAACTATGCAATATTTAGTGATATCCTTATTAAAGACACAAGAGCATGTGTTAACATTCAGTATCATCATCTTTTCTTAGAGGCAAATTGATAGTTCGTTTCAATATGTATATAATGGCATAGTTATTGTCCAGTTAGAATTGCAAAATATTTAAAATTATACTTACATAGTCAAAAGATTAAAATAAACTTGCGGCATTGCACTTTTATGGATCAAGTAAGCACCTGTATTTTAAATGTATATAAAAGTGAGCTCTTTTTTTTTTTTTGGCTTCTTACTTTCTTGTAGTTAATTAAATTATATAACACTGTTTGAAAAAAATGTAAACTACTCTGAATAATTTACAATCTCATCAATAGGTGTTTGTCAAAAATTGTACATGAATATAAGATATGAGAGGGATCACACATAATACATGCAGTGAGTAAATAAAAAAGAAAGAAATTTGATTGTAAATTCTGTATTCTCCACTATACTTCCCTATATGAATAAAAGTTAAGCAAATATGCTTTCAATGTACTATTCATCTTTATAGTAAATTTTTCTTTAATCACTATGAATAAAACAAGAAATGTTGATAAAAATTGCAATGACTTAGATGATTAATTCATTCATTGTATTAATGATAAACAAAAATTTTTGCACCATCCAAAAAAGGGCTTCAAATAGAAGTCGCATTGAAAACTGCTATTATAAAATTCTAAAAGCACAGTACTAGCATTGGAAGTCCATAATTATTTAATACAAATCAAGTGATCTTATTCAAATTAGAAGTGCGTATTTGACACTCTGTTGACTCAAGAATTCTTGGTACATTTTATCTAGTTTGCAAGATGACTGACAAGGGCTTCTTTTTGTTAAGGGACTCCCAAGATGAACTTTGAGTTCACTCCTTAGTTGTAAAGAAGAAAAAAAAAAGACCATGTTTGGCCAATTCTGATAGTCTGGCCATGTTCAGTTAAGAGAAATAGAATTTCTAATGAGATTGTTTGGATAATAGCTAATAAAACTTATCTTGGTCATATGAAAGTTATCCCAATCCAACTCTTTAAGAACCACAGATACGAGACATAGTAAACTAGCTAGTGAACAGATAGTGAAAAGAGAGTGAATAAAACTGGAACTGGGGAAATAGAGTGAAGAATTAGCCATATCAGATCAATTTAATACTATTTTAGTGGCAAGCAAAATTATAATTTTATGAACTCACTTGTAAGTGGAACCTAATCAACAAAACAAACAAGCAAGCACAATATAACCAGAGACATTGAAATAAAGAACAAACTGACAGTAACCAGAGGGGAGGTGGGAAGGGGGATAATGGGGGGAAAAAGGGTGAAGGGTTTACAGGAACATGTATAAAGGACCAATGGACAAAGCTGAAGTAGAGGGGATCGATGGTGGGAGGTGGGGATGGGTGGGGTAGGGGAAGTGGTGGGGGAACAACTGTACTTGACCAACAATAGTCATAATTTTATAACAACAGGTTATGAACATTAAATTGGTGGATATCTTTATGATCTATTTTTAACTTTTATGAAGGAAATTGAAACATCTAAAGTTGACACCAATGATAGTGCTGGCCAAGTGGAATAAGCTTCACCCAAGCTGAGAAGGAACCAGAAAGAGCATTGCTATGGCTTTAGAAGTTGAAACCATAGTAATTGCTGTTTTCTCTACAGCATTACTGCATGGAAGACTGAAGAAATCTACTTAAAGTAGTTCTGATATTCATAAAAATGATTTGAAAAGTAAATCATGCTTTTCCCTTTTATACTCACTGATACCCTCTTTAAAACATGTGAGAATGACTGATGTCAGAGCATGTATTAGTGAGGAAGTAGCCACCGAAATTTCATGACACTGTATAGTTACATGAACTTGGCTGCACCATTTCCTAAACACCTCCAAGTATGTGCGTGAGACCGAACATGTTTATACTATGTATGGAAAAGAAGGGCCAGTTTCTGTTCTTTTGCCAATGTAAGACACTTAAAGCAACCCCATCCCAACCTACTTTCCAGATAGATGCACCCCCATTTGGTGCCTCAACAATATTACTTTGCTATTGAAATTAAGAGTGAATGAAAAAGCCAAGAACATTGATTATAATGACAGCATTGTAAAGATGTACATTTTAGGAGGAAATTATACATATACAATTACGTTATAAAAATACATATTTCACAAGTCATTGAAAGGCCGTATATTTCTAGCAGTATTTACTAGATATAAAATTGTCAGTAAAATTTTTTTGGTTTGATTTTTAAAAAATAACTAAGCTCCAATGTCTAATTTAAATGTATATAAATTAATTTAAAATTACCAAGGGAAAAATACATGGTGAAAATACCTTAAAGTTTTAAAAAGTATTTAGTATTCATTCATTTGTTACATAAAGTGACACCAGAGAGGTTTACATTTTATTTATACTCACAGCTCCCTGGAGAGAACACAGCTCCCCACACGGGGGAACTGAATGGAAATGCTGGGTGAGGTCAGTCACCACGTAGACAGAAAGACAGGGGACAATGAGCAGGGTCTGTAGTGTGGATTTTGTAGGAAGGGGAGAAAGAGGCAGGAGAAACAGGTTTAGGATTGGCTAATCTGGATGATTTTTGCAAACTGTGGGGCATAGGAGCTCCCTCTAGGGACATCTGGTTTGGGGTATGAGTGTGAACATATATTGGCCCAAAGTGTGAGAACCCCACAAGGGAAGTGGCCATCCGCACAGACTTGATTAACTGGTCAACTAGAAATGACCAGCTCCTAGCAAGGGCTCAAAACAGGATTAAAGTAACACACAAAAATAAACAAAATGCCATATTACAAAGTAATGGCAAGTCTGTTTTCCTTCATTTTGATCATTCTTGTGATTAGGTAATTGTATTTCAATCAGAGATTTAAAAGGAATTTACCTGATAATAATAATGCCAAGATCACTGTCATTTTTATGTTGATCAACTTGATACTCATATTAATGAAGTAGCTCTTCAAATAGTTTTCTCACTTAGTTGGGTTATCTCTTGATGATACCTTTTAAGTTAGCATAGCATAACATAACATAATAGAGGAACAGTTATAGAAAAATCATGCAAGTCTTCTCTACGGGAAAGCACAAGATATTACTGAGACTAATTGAACCAAACTACATAAACAAAATACTTGACATTTCTTATCTAATTAATCTATGCATTCAGTAAAATTCCAATAGAAATTTCAGTCAGAAAATGAACTTTCAAACTTATATGGAAATATACACAGGCAATAATAGGGAAACATTAATGAATAAAAAGAACAAAATTGAAATATATATATATATCAGATATATATATAAAATAAGTTACAGTAAGTGAAAAAAGTATGGTATTGGTGTAAAAATAGATTAAAAAAACAACAGTGAGAATAGAGAGCCTGCAAAAACATCCTTATGTATTTGACCATGTAATTTACTACAAAGTTATTACTTTCATAAAATGGGAGAAATGCTTTCCATAAATAATGCTATAATAATTATATATCTATGTAGAAAAAGAATCATCTTCAACTTCTTCCTTAAAGAATATACAAAAATCAATTCCAGATTCATTGTAGTATAATATGAAAGATAAAAAAGTAAGTTCTCAAATAAGAGAGTATCTTCACTTTCTTAAGTTGCACATCTCGCCAAAAGTAAAAGAGAAAAATTGTGTATATTTATTCAGTTATAAATATAGATATTAATAGTAGGGCTGGATCAAGGTATGATAGACATATAATTTACTAAATTACCATATTTGAAGTATAATATAATCACCTATGACAAGGTTTTTTAAAAATTAGTAATCAGAAAAGTATTTCTAAATGCAAGGATGTGTAAGTTTCTGAGCATTTCTTAGGTACAGTGTGTGGGTAGAAATTGCTCTGAACAGAGACACTTGACTGTTTCTTTGGGCTTCACAAGGTACAGGGTTAGCAGCAGAGGGGGAGCAGACACAGAAACAGGCTTAGGGGTATACATGTGGGACATCAAGAGGCTAACTATGTTACTGAAGTTTGACTTGATGTTTCAGTAATGGAATCAATTAATATTTTATACAGTAGCCTTTTATTGCTTCATTTGATTTCAGAGTAGTTACTGTTGAGAATGGGTTGGAGTGGAGTGGTTGGCGGAATTCTGAGAGGGCTCCTGAAATCACCATTCACTGGTGTCCCCTTCTCTTAAGTGCAGGTGGAACCTGTTGATTCTTGGAACCAATGGATATGGCAAAGTTTGGGGCTTTTGCAGATGTAATTAGTATCCCTAGTGAATTAACTTGGACTTAATAAAAAGGGAGATTATCCCATGTGATTTAATCAGGTTAGACCTATAAAGAAGAGTTCAGGAATTTCCTGAAGTGAGAGATTACAAAGAACAAAGAGAGCGTCTTTCTGGTTTTGGAGAAATAAGTTGTCACATTGTCAGAAGGTCAATGATGGGGCCTCAGAGTACAGACATGCGAGTGCAGGTGACAGTGGGCTCTGCAGAAAAAGTGTGGAGAAAAATACCTTGTGAGGTCCGGAGCAGAGGGCCCAGTTGCACCGTACACAGACCCCTGACCCAGAAAAGTGTGAGAAAACGAAGGTATGTTGTTTTAATTCTCTAAGTTCATGATGACTTCCTTGTGGCAACACAAAACTATTACTGTTAGTTTATAAACAGAGACAAGATAGAAGAGACACCGTTGTGAACTCAGGGAACAGTGTTAGATTAGCTAATACTACTCAAAAAGAACTCTAAATCTATATACTAACAGGGTGAATTGACCTTATTTCTTTCTACATCCTGAACCTGGTACTTTAGAGTGTTTCTGTCATCTGCTTTTTATTCTTAAATTTCCAGGTTTTTTTCTTGGAGTGGCTTCATTGGAAATCCACGAAGTGAATTGCTCTTTATAGCTGCAGAGGCTGGGGTGACTTTTATATCAGTGAAAAATGATAATCTAGCATAGATGTAGACATTTTCCACTCTACAGATAAAATCTTACAATTTTTCAGATAATCTTTTATTGAATACCAGTGTTCCATACATACCCCAAATGTAAGTATGGGTATTTTGATATCGGCCATGAAAGTAGAATGAATTGCCTTAGGTGTCTTCTGAATCTTTGCTCTCATAATAAGAACCAGATATACTTCTAGAGTTTTTACAACGAGTTGAAGCAACACTCAGTATCAACGGCCAAAGAACCGCCTTTTCTTTCCTCATCAGAGACCTTTTACTGGATGGATAAGTTTCTACAAAATTGTAAGTTTTCCTAAAATGTTTATTTGTTTAAAGTTTTACTAGAAATAACACTGGAAAGAAGTCAGGAAAAAATTTTTCTGCCCTATATTTGTACTTCTAAATAATTGCATAGAGTATGGTAATTTGCTCACTTCTTGATATTTACTTCAGTAAGCAGATTAAATTTATAATGCGATATTTCCGAACTCCAAGGTATTGTCATTCTAAACTCACTTATAAAGTGAGAAAAATGTGGTTATATATAGATAGTTACTTAGTTCTAAAAAGTATAATTTTGTTAATATAGTATTAATATATAATGCTATGTAATCGCATTTGACTATCTTATTTTCATGGTGCTCACTTATGAAGAGGATTTTCATTTATGTGATTCTAACTACTCTTGCTTTTCATATTTGGCCCAGAAAAATCACCATAGATGACTGTTGTAAAAGACATATATTAAAATGACCTCAGTGAGAAACTATTTTCCCATTGACTATAGGCAATACTTATGATTCAGTTTTTTTTTTTTTTTTTAGGATTTTATTTATTTATTTTCAGAGAGAGGAGAAGGGAGGGAGAAAGAGCAATGTATGGTTGCCTCTCACATGGCCCTCACTGGGGACCTGGCCTGCAACCCAGGCATGTGCCCCGACTGGAAATCGAACCGGGACCCTCTGGTTCCCAGCCCACCCTCAATCCACTGAGCTACACCAGCCAGGGTGATTCAGTTTTAATTTTGAAAAATGTTGAAGGGGTTTGCAGATGCAGTTACGTTCCCAAGTTATTTTTTAGTTACTCAAAAAAGAGATCATTCAGTGTACGCCTGACCTTTACAAGTGAGCCTTTTAAAGATGTTATTTCTTTATTTTTAGAGAGAGGGGAAGGGAAGGAGAAAGAGAGGGACAGAAACATCAATGTGTGGTTGCCTCTTACACGCCCCCTACTGGGAACCTGGCCAGCAACCCAGGCATGTGCCCTGACTGGGAATCAAACTGACAACTCTTTGCTTCACAGTCCCACGCTGAATCCACTGAGTTACACCAACCAGGGTTACAAGTGAGCTTTTTAAAAGTAGTTCAAGGTCTTTTCCAAGTAGAGAATCAAAGACAATTGAACTTTTTCACTATTGCTAGCCTTGAAAAGCAAGCTACCAAGGACCTACAGCTACAAGGAAATTCTGCAAGCAGTGAAAAAAAGCTTAGAAATGGGTCCCTCTCTCATTAAGCCTCCAGGTGAGCATGAAACTTGGTTGACAGCTTGATTTCATTGTAGGTGAGACCTTGAAGTCAGCGAGGTCATTCACTGACTTCCGACACCCAGAATCTGAGATAACAAATGGGTATTGCTTTTACTGACTATGCAGCAACAGAAAATTAATACAACAACTGAAATGGCATTCTCAGGGCTAATGTCTATCTTGAACCCCTTGTAGATATCCCCAGAACAGTGTAGACATCTCTAACATGAATCCCACTGATACAGTGAACTTACTCTTTCTCAAACTCAATTTTACTTGTTCTTTTACTTTAACGCCACCTTCATGTAATGACATCAAACCAACCAAACACCTGAATTCATCCTTCCCTTTTCCTCTCATCAGTCATGCCCACTCCATCATGCCCATGGCTTTTGTGGCTCTTCCCTCAAAAACATCTCTTGAATCCTTCCTTGTTATCTTTCTTATCCTGCCTCAAGCTGGCCCCTTATTCTTTGACTGAAGAGATTCCTCTGCCAATGAAAGCTTTTTCTCAGGTATTTATAGCACAAGATCACATACACACTTATAACAAGTACACTTAAAATGTACTTGTAAAATATCAGATCCTCTTACACAATATCTTCAGGTTAACTTTTTCATGATTTTCTACCCACCAAAAATTTAGTAACAATATCCAGACAAGAGGACATTGCCGTATGTCTTCTACACTGACCTTTGGCAGAACTACAATTCACTCCCAGTTCTGTATTCCTTTGGACTTTTATTTCTGCCTTGTATAGTATTTATCACATTTATTGTGAATCATATGCTAGCATGACTGTTTCTATTACTGGACCATAACCTTCAAAAACAAAGTGCATGTCTTAATTTTCTTTGTATCTCAACATTTGTTCTGCTGAAAACATATCATAAAAGCTTCATAAATGTTGTTTACATGAATAAATAAATACAAGATTACTATCATGATCACACACTGACGTTATTTTCAATTGTGCATAATGTCTTTAAGTCGCTTTGCAAGCAAATAATTTGCTCAATAGCCAGTATTATGAATAGCCATTCATCAAATTTGCCAACACACGAATCATAGATAATTTTCCTTATATTTATAATATTTACAGTGGTTTTAGTGGAATGGGGTGGAACTGTTTTCAGGTTTTCTGAAAATACCTCTAAATATTACTTCATTTGTTTTTCATTTATTCCCTAGCAACAGTAATTTTAACAGTGCATTACCGAAAATGGAAAATTATAACATAGTTTAATTTTTCAAGAATATTTAAGAAACTAAATTTAATACATAATAATCACCATTTCAGCATTTCATCAGTCAATATTTCAGTTCATCATTTTGAACAAGTTTTTTAATTTCAGTTTCCTAAAGAATATTTTAAACTTAATATCCTCTTTGTAGTAAAAGTAGTCAATATGGGAAAAAAGTAGCCAAGATGGGTATATTTTTTAATCTTCCTCTTTTTTTAATCCAACCTTAGAACTTTTAGGATATTTACTGCATCGAGTTACTTTTTTCAAAATATCACATGATTATGTAGATTCAACCATAGCAAATATTATAGTTATCTGTTGCAATCACCTGAGAAAACAGAAACTAGAATTTTAGAGATTTAAAGGGCATTCTTGTTGAATCATTCTATATCTTAAATCTACCAATGTCACTGTCTTTATGATATTGTATTGTATTATGAGAGATGTCATGGGGGGTATTGAATGAGACATATATAGGACTTTTCTGTATTTCACACAACTTAATTTGAATCTATGAGTATCTCAAACAAACAAACAAAAATAAAAGCAAGAAAAAAGCCTCTGAAAATTTTATCTTCTCTCTGATACCAGTTGCTCTACAATCCCTCCTTCTGAATACTACTTCACGTAGGCTTTTGTTTCTGACCATTCGCTCAGCAGTATCCTCTCCAGATTAGAGTGACCTCCACAATTCAGTTTTCCATCCTCAGCCTCCTTAATGCAGGTGAATTCTTCCTCATCGATTGGTTTTCACAAGGTGTCCAGGGCTACGTATCTCTTGCTTTTCCTCATTCCTACCATTGTTTCTCCTCAGGCTCTTTTGTTGATTCTTCCCTTTTGCCCTTAACATTGAAGTTTTCCAGGACTTACGGTTTGAAAATATCCTCTATAAAGATCAGAGGATCACTTTCCTAACTCATACTTTTAATACTATATAGATTCTGGTAATTCCCTGAATAAATCTCTAGTCCAGAACTCTCTTCCAAACTCTGGAGTACTACATCTGGCTACCAATTGTATATGTCTAACAGACATTTCAATTTCAATATCCAAAACAGAACTCTGATAATGCCCAGCAACTCTAGAGCTAAATACAGATGTCCTTATTTCACTGATTATTTTTTTATTTCATTGATAATATCACTCTTCCAATATCTCAGAAAAAAATCTAAGTCCTCTTATATCCTTTTGTCTTCAAACACAACTTCCAACATATTTTATTTTACAGAAAAAATATAAAATATACTGTAATAAATTTATGAGATATACAAAATTATATGTAACTATTTCTGAGCTAGTGGCTAGAGAGAATTTATTCATAACCTTCATGAAGCATATTCATCTTCTAAGAACCCCAGAAATATTCAGAAAATGATGGTATCTTGAGATGTGGCCATAGGAAAATATGTGGAAATGGAATGATAGGATGAAAATGCAATTAGACTCCCTCTGTCCACCAAATATAACTGAGCATGCTTATACACATTTCTAAAGACAAAATCACAGAATTATTGAAAACAAACACATTCTCCTAAGAAAAGAAATTGAAAGACTTGTCTCTGATGAAGCCAACCGTCCAAAGGCATCAAACATATCTACTCTTAGTTGTAGTTCCCTTCTAATAGTTGAAAATGTCCAGATAATATACCTCCACTGAGAGAAATCACTTGGCCAATTTCTGCACACCCATGAGGCTTACAGTATACTGTCAGCTCATTTAGAAATATTAGTCACTCAGGATTCACTCCACATTTCAAGAAAGGCCTGCATTTGAAAGGCGATGAAAAATAAATAAAAAAAAATGAATAAACTCAAAGAAATTTAAGAAAATACAGGAATAAAGAAACTTTAAAGAAAGTATTTTTCTTTTAAAATTTAGGGAGAGAATTTTATCCATTAAACAAATATAAAAGAAATATTCAGAGGATTAAAAAAGTCATGGAAATTAGAGTAAGAATGCAATAAAGAAGAATTCAATAGAATTCAAAGATAAAGAAACTGTCTAGTAGAGGAATTTTTTTATAAAAGATGGACAATTTGGTCCTGTCCAGCTGGCTCAGTTAGTTAAAATGTTTTCCCTATCCATACACCAAGGTTGTGGATGCAATTCCCAGTCAGCGTACGTATAAGACACAGCCAACGAATGCATCAGTGAGTGGAACAACAAACTCTCTCTCTCAAATCAGTTTTATAAAAGGATGGAAAATGTGATATACAATATAAAACAACTAAGAATTCAGTGATTCAATTCACAAAGCCCAATACCTTAATAATAGCTTAGACCTTGAAATCCTATGGTGAAAATAAGGGAAGGATTATTATCAAACAAATAATTCAGGAAAATTTCTCAAGGACATACTAAGGCATATCATTTTGAAATTTTAAAATAAAAAGGGTAAAGGGAGATATCACACCTTTACAGAGAGAATGTAAGGCAGTGGAGGATTACGTACAATGGGATAGTTAGTAGAGCAGCAAGGAGCTTCTCAATAGGGGAGCAAGATTTTATAACAATGTGTTTAAAATTCTGAGGAAAATCACATCCAAGGAGAAGAAAATAAGAAATTAAACTGACTCCCTGTGGTCTATAAACTGGAGAATTGTTCTCCAGAAACTAGAGATGAATTCACAAAAAAAGTACATAGAAAACTTAAAAAAAAATGAGTGAGGAGTTTGCTTACTCCAGGAAAATAACAAAAGCTGTAAAGGAAAAGAAATATGATCATTGCATAAGTATAAAAAATACAAAATAAAAATGGAACTTTCATTCTCATAAAAGTGTACACATAAAAACGTACACCTTGAACATGAATTGCTTTAACTAAAGCCGTAGAGAGCCATTCTGGAATATTCACATACAAAAAGAAGTACATGTGAAAGTCAGAAGTTAGAGGGATGTAATAAATGCCAATGTTCATTTTAGGAAGTAAATAATATGAAAAATTGAACATTTAAGAAAGCAAATGATAAATATGACCATTTCCAAATATACAGGAGAATTGGAAAAAAAAAAAAAAAGAAGGCAGGCAGGAATTGAAGAAGTTTAAATCGGTCGCTTCTTGGAACTGTGAATAAGGGTTTTTCCACTGCAGAAGCCTAGGGGCTGTGTTTCTGTTTTCAGCCTTTAAGGATGATTAGACTACTCTAGGATGCAACATGCAGCTTTGATAAAAAATGATACTAACATTTTATAACAAATTTTATTTTTTACCTTTTTTTGAAAAACAGAATGCATATTGCCTCTTCTTTTAAGGACCATCATTTCACTGGCTTCCTTCCTATTACCTTTTCTGACTCCAGCACTCAGTTTCTTTCATAGACACTTGAGGTTTTAATGTAGCATTATCACTGTTGTTTTCCCTGTTGTTTTCTGAAAGGCACAATGTTCTGACTTCACAGCTGCGCCACTTGTAAAAGCCTGTGATCTAAACCTTAATTGCCAGGTAAAATAAAAGAAGGGAAAGTGTTGGAAGAAAGATTCAATACACATTAGTATTTTAATTATTTCTTTTGGTGACCAAAGTGCCTGACAAAAACTTCTAAGTCATTAATAACTACACTCATTATTCATATAATGACTAAGTGTGATATTCAGAAACCTTGAGATCAAAAGAACAGCAATTAGACAGAGGAAGAAAATGAGTTTTATGGAATGTGTGCACAACAAAAGTTTGAGAAATAGAACATTGATAGAAGTTCCCTAGTGGTTACAACCTGGGGTATGTTTTAGAGCAGCAATTTGCAACCAGTGTGCCGCAAAAAAATTTAAAACACGCAATACCTGACTATACAGTCAGAGGCACTCACCTCTTTTCTCTTAGATTGTCAAATAAAACAAAAATAACAACAGCCAACAAACAGTAACCATCCAGTGAGAATAAATCAAAATTATCCCTATTTTTGTCAGATCAGCCAAAAATATATATTTTTGGTGTGCTGAAGAATTGCAGTAATTAGTTTATGTGTGCCATAAGATGAAAAGGGTTGAAAATGTCTCTTCTAGAGATATGCAGGCAGGAAGAATGTTCATTTAACTGTTTAGAACAAGAAAGTATCTACTCTAACCTCTTTTACAGGTGAGGCAGCAGAGAATATATTCATTTTATATGGAAGTCAGAAATAGTACAGGATGTTGGTGCCTAACTTCTCAGTAAAGGCAGCCATAGTTTGAATCCTTTTGCCACATGTGACCTCTCTCTCACAGACAGTGATACTTAAGTGTTTTGAATATCAGTTTTGTCATCTTAAAATTGTGTATCATAATACTTATGGTGTTATTGAAATTATTAAATGACAATATAATATTAACTCTAATATTTAGGATATTGTATATTAAGAAGCTTAACAGGGTCCCACTTTAAAAAAATGACAAAACATCCTGAAGCCTAACCCTTGGCTTTATTACTCCTTTTATATTAAGTGCTTGAGCTCTGGGGTTCCCCTGTGTGTTCTACAAACTGGCATTTCCATAGAGCCTTGTTATTATGACACTTTATAAAAATCCTGTCAATCTTCCAATTCTCTTGATGTATTATGAAAGGTTGCAAAAAAAAAAAATGCACCTGCCCACACAAGGGGAAAAATGAAAGGGTTGTAGGAGAAATGTATTTCTACCTAATGAACTACCTGACAGAAAAAATCACCAGCTTCTTCAAAAAAAGTGAACATTTTATTTTTGGCTATGTATAAAATTATGCATTCATTCATTGATTATTTTCAACAAATATATGCTGGGCTTCTCGTTTTTACCTGGAATCATGGTTGATTAAAAAAATGATTAATAGTTTTCTTTTCAAACTCCTCACGAAGTAGGGAGTCTAACTGGGAGATATATTGGTGGATTGCTCTCTCCAGATCAGCAACTAGTCTCTTCGGAAGAAGCATTGTCCCTTAGTAAATAATCCCTCCTTTGAATACTATAATAATATCCATAGTGGCATTTATGAGAATATTACAGCTCAATGAAGACAAACGTAAGTTTTAAAGATACATATAAAGAAATTGTTGTATCATGATTATTTATAGAGATAAAATAGTATGCATCACATTTACCAATTGAAATTAGTAAATATAGATAGATCGGTGAGCTGGCAGAGGTGGTATCTACCATATTTCTCCACTATAAAGTTTCTATATTTCTCTTTATAGTTACTCAATAATTTGTGGTATATCTTTAGCAATTACATAAAGTCTTGTTCATTGTCAAAAATTCACTCAACTGCTCTTAATAACCATTAATACATTTTTAATTGCACTGTTACTGAATTTATGTTTTGTGTACTATATTTGCAAATATATTTTTAGTTGAGATTCTTCTGTAAGTAACTGTGGGGGAGGAACAAACTTTTTTCTTCCCTCAAGATTCTTCTGGCCAGTCTCATAATATAATAAACATGAGGCCAATTAGCAAGAAAAAATAATGTAACTTAATACATACATATGTATGGGAACTCCGCATACATGTTACCTCCCTCAACACGTACAAGACATTTAGCAACAGAAAAGAAACCTGGGTATATAAGACATCCTGAGCTAAAATTGAGGTAAGTTGCCTTAGGGGCGTCACAAGGTCATTCAGGATAACAAGGACAGGAGATTTTTGTAAACAGAAGTTTGACCTGCCCTATAGATAGGTCAAGAGAAGTTATCTCTGATAATCTCTTAAAGGTAAGGCCTCTAATTTAAATTCTTCTAGTTGATGGGGTGTAAACAATGGGGGGCACTTCTCAGCTAAAGTTGCCTTTAGCTCTGCATACCACAGAGCCACATCTTGGGGTGACTCATTCTGGGTGCCAACAAAGAGACTTTTATTCTCTATATTTATATGTGTATGTGTATGTATATTGAGATCAACTCATCTGAAATCTATCAGTATTTTATTCAATGGGGTTTTCAATTTTCCTTAGTATGGGTGAGTGCTCTTCTGGTTGACTTTTTGATGCTTTTGAGAATTCCCCATAGTTCCCTGAGAATTTCTCACACTCCTGACCCTCCAAAAATGTATAAGAATATCATCTACTATTTTACATGCACCAGTTCTGGAATCAGTCATTTGTCAAAAAAAGTCTTAGTAGCTTTTACTGGAGAATGGCGTCTAATACCTCTAATGATATCAGCTATTTTTATATCATTATTCCTCTTAGGTAATATAACAATTTTATGTGTCTTTTAAGATGTTCCCTTTACTTTTGGATGTCGTCATTTTGACTCATATGTGCTTTGGTGCAAATGTACTTACCCTGTTTGCAGTTTAGTATTCTTGAATCCATTTGCATTCTCTCTTTTCTTTTCTTTTACAAATGTATATCTAGAATAACTGATACCGTCCCCCAAAATATTAAATGCCTCTTAATTTTTTATTTGCCCTCTTTCCTACATATTTTATAATTCTATTTTTGTATTGTCTTATAGCCTTATAGATCACTGAGTTTCTGTTAATTCTACTTATTTTCTTCTCTACTTTATATAGTGTATAAGTTCTATGGATCTACCTTCAAACTCGCTGACTTGTTTTTTTTTCCTGTTATCTAGCCCATTAGACAGTTTTTTTCTTTATATTGTTTCATTTAGTTTTCATAAAATGCTCTTTTTTTTCTTTTTCTTAGTTTCAATGTACTGTTCATATTCCCCAAACGTTCAATCACTGTGACTAAATTCTGTTTCTGGATCTTGAATATATTTATGATAGCTGCTTTAAATCCCTTCTCTGATAAATTTAGTATGTATGTCTTCTTGAGAGTCATTTTTGTTGGCTTTCAATTCTTCACATATCTAGTCATTGTTTTATTATGTGTTGGGCTATGTAAATATATTGCAGGTTTCTGGTTCTAGTTATATTTCTCTGAAATATACTATTTGCTCATGCAGTGAGATTAAATTGGTCTGACTCCAATTCCAAACTCTGTTTCCTTTATGATGGGCAGCAATTAAAAATCTGCACCCTTCCAGCTTCCTGCTGTTTTAATTCCCAGGCTCTGCGGTAGCTCATTAACGCTTGACTAGATCGGTGTTGAAGCATGCCTTTTTCAGGTTTTATATATAGAATGCTCCCCTTTTTCCAAGTGCAGCTTCTTTATTTCCAGGATTCCCCTCTTAATTTCCCAGCCTCAATATACCAGCCTCAAAATCAGTATTCTGACCTCTTGCCTCCTACACCATAGAGACTGGAGAGAACCTTCCAGCAAAACTCTGAAATCATGTAAATTTCACCAGGGGCTCTTCTTAACTCTCAGGGGTTATCCTTCTCAAGATTATTCCTGTGTTAGGTCAATAATTAATTAAAACTTCTTTTGTTAAAATAATAGTTTATACAAATGTTATAGGTGTTATCTATGAGACAGTTTGTCTATACGAGTTTTTCTGTCATTAGTGAAAGTGATACCTCAAATTTGGTTTTAAACTTGATGTTTTAAATTAAAATTTATACTGACACAAAATATAACATCAGGACTGTTCTGGTTGAATAAAGACATTGGAATAGAATCCTGTTCTCTCAATGCAAGCATACACAACACAAAATCATTCAGGTAGTACTCCCTTAAAATTCTAGGTTTCCACAGACAAATTGAAAATAACTTCTGTATACCAAATAATGAATACAGAGGAAGCAAATACCATCAAGAATGCATGCACATATGTGGCCAGAACAATTGACCAAGTTTTGTTACAATCTTCAGGCAACATTCCAAAGGATATTTTTAAAATGCACAATGATTATATATATTTGAGGGTGCTTTCAAGCCCATGAATCGCTATTCACAGCACTCAACCTTTAAGTTCAGCAATTGTAGTAATTGTCATTTTAGTACCACTATTGTATTTTTTTTTTTTTATTTTACAACAAAACACCTTGGATACATTTTAAGTACCTATGTATACCAGACCATATTAACAATTTTGCAGATATTATTTTACTTCATTTCCACTAGACATTTATGACACCAGGGTTAAGTCTGATTATAAAAATGTGAAAACTGAGCTATCAAGCGATGTTAACTACTAAAGAGAAGGAGGTAATAAAAATACGATCCACAAATCAATCCTAGTCTATAAGTCTATGAAAGCACATTCCTTCAAATATTTTATCACCCTGCATGTCCCAGAGAAGGAAAAGATCTTTCAAATGAATTAAATATCTTGACAAGGTATACAATCATTCTCGCATAGATGCTGGACTCAAAATCAATTCATATAATGGTTGACCTCAGCCATTTTTGTCCTATATATTAAAAGATAAAGGAGGAGAAAGACACTATTTGGACATTTAAAGCAAGTCTAAAATTTCAATTGCTTAAATAAAAAAAAAGATCTGTTTTTTCTCATTTACATACAATCTAAAGTGAATCAGTAGCTTTCCTTTAGTCTTTGTTACACTGAGAACCAACAGTATCAGTAGTGCTATCACTATGAGGATGATATTTAAGCAGAAACTTTAGGGAAGTAAGGGTGTGAGCTATGCATATAATTTGAGAATGCAGTCTAGAGAAGGGAAACAATAGTTTAAACCTCCATGTTTAAGCTGTTCTTAACACATTGAAGAATAAGGAGGCTGTTGTTCTTGACATAGAGGGGAGAACATTATAGAAATTAAGATAGGAGAGGTAAAGCCTGTAGATCTTTGGAAGTCATTACCTTTACTCTAAATGACGTGGAATTCCTATTCTTCAGTGTTCCACAAATGGGCCTAGTACCCACCACCAAAACACAAATAATGAAACTTACAATCATATGTTCATCTTTTCTCTCTTTTCTTGAATAGAGTCTGAGTACAGTTATTAGCATATGTGCAATAAATCTGTTGTACATTCTGCACCTAATCTGGAAAGACATGTTCATTGCATGTTTCTTGATGATGTTCCCAGACTACAGCATCAAAGCCCAATCAAACGTGAACAGAATTTTGTAGCAAAAAAAGTAGAGGTTTATTAGTTCAGAAAATGGTACTAAGCTCAGGTGCATGGGCAAACTAGTGCTCAAAGACCTGGCTCTCAGATGTCTTCCAGGGGATGAGTTATGTAAGGGAAAAGTCCTTAATCATGGTGGTTAAATGATTTGGGGTCCTGGGCCCCACTGACTGGTTGACTGGACTGACTGGTTGGGGCCTGGGTAGGGAGTCGTTGATCATTGTGTTACTGATGTCAGCCATGGCACTGTTCTGTCTGGTTTCCTGAGGTTTGCTCTGCTTTCAGGCTGGGGGCTGGAATACAACTAAAGTCAAGATGTTATCTTTAGCTTAAGGAAGCTGTTTCTGTGGACAACACACCTGGGGCTTTGTTCTAAAGAAAGTTTGATGCTGAGGACAATCTGATATCCTAAGGGCTTAATGATTAAGGCAGGGAGTGAACAGACAAAAAGAGAAAATGTCAAGTTAAGAAAACGGCGTTTCTGTGGGGTTACAATAAGACTCCAATTTCCTGTTTGCCTTTGCCTCTTTGATTTTACAAGTCCACTTGGTGGAAGCTTGTCCTCTTTGCGTGCTTAGAAACAAGCCATTTGATTTCATTATGATGTTCTCTTTGACCTAAATTACCTTGGCCCTCTATAAGTACACTCTACTACAAAGTTCAAAGATTAGTCTTTTTACGAAGTCTGGAAATGTGGGCACTCTATCCAAGTCCATTGATTTTCCCAATTAGCCTCACACTGTATTAATGCAGCTTTCAGTGGTGGTCCCTGCATGCCACAAGTCACCATCCTTTGCTGATTCCCGGACTCTTTGTTTCTTTGGTTCTACTCAGTCCCAGCTAACAGAACTAAAACCAGTTCTAATTCCTAAGTAGAGGTAATGTATGGTTTTGACATCTTGAAGAATTCAAAATGATCTGAATTGTACAATAATGAATTGGACTAGATAGATACGAGTAGTATGTGATTTATTACTGTTAAAAGATTCAATACATCATGTGCATAAAATTCCTACAAAATTTCCATTTTGCAGTGACAGTGCAAAAACACAAGACTTTGAGAGTTAAAATGATCTGCTTTGTTCTAGAAATATGTTTCTCCTTGGTAAGGAAAGTCATGATGATGCAAACACATATAGATTAAGTAAATTAGGAAGAGGAAATTGTGAAGAATTATTCTGAAATGGAAAAACAGATTAAATCTATAACACAGAGATTTGGTAGATGTTTGAAATACCCTACTTAACCATATTATTGAATTGTAATAATGTAATGCGGGGAACTCCCCTCTGGAAACAGGGAGGGGTGGGGGAGCACCTAAGAGGAAGCATCCGTGTGTTGGTAACCGGGATGATGTGCGCATGACGCGGCAGAAAAGAGGTGTGTGGGGCCGGCCACAAAAGCTCAGAAGGTGTTTGGACACACACTCCCATCTGCTTTCACCGCGTGGGGGATTGTCATGGGTTCTTTAAAAGCGGAGTGTGCACAAATGCCATGAGCTTTTGGCCCGCCATCCCGGGGCTAGCGGGTCTACAGCTGGGGGTTGAGGTCCCTGAGCCAGAGGCCGAGCTGGAGGGATTCCCAGTGACCCTGCCATAGTGCTCCAGGAAATAGCTCTATGGGAGTGCAGCAGGTTTCAGGTAGGAGGGCAGGGGAGTGGCTCAGGCTGTTGGGCTCTAGGAGGCTTGGGCTGGCAAGCCTGGTGCCTCTTCCCAGGTGGGAAGCCATGGTGGCTGCTTCCTGCCCATAAGCCACACCAGTGCAGGCCTGTTGGCTATGGCCCCAGCACAACTGGAGGGTGTCAAGCCCTGTATCCCTCCCCGAGGGCTTTGGGCTGACCAGGAACACTGAAGGTGCCGGGTGCTAGATTGGTAAGAAGGGGAAAGTGTGAGGGAGAGGAGGCTTGGGCTGGTCGGTCCTGTGAGGCAGGTCCCAGCAGGCAGTGCAGCCAGGTGAAGGGCCCCACACCCCTCTTCCACATATGAAGCCCCAGCAGGAAGCTGCCACCAGGGCCACCTGCCAGCCGCCTGCGTGCTCCTCTGGTGGGAGGGGGCAGGCATTAAGAAATCTGTTGTGTATATTTTTAAGTAATTTTTTTTTTTTTTAAATCCCATTTCCTTTTCACTGGACTCTGTCTCTGGAGCTATTGCTTATGGGTGGCACATGGTAGGATCCCCACTAGTTGTTTGGTTACAATATTATTGAATTATTGTAATAAAATAATGCCTAATTCTGTTACTGAGCAGAAATTAGGGTTCATTGTCTGCCACACATAGGCAGATTTTGGAGGCAAAGGTTTGGTGAAAAAGCAAACAGGTCTTTTAGTAAAAAACTGCAGTTTGGAAGAATGGTAAGCTTCTGCCTCAGAACATCCCCTCCAGAACACTCCAAGGAAGAACCCTACCACTGTCCACCAAACCACTCCAAGGCTGCACCAAGAGTTCCTTCTCCCACTTTAAAAGAACATTCTTTGGGAACCACCGGCAGCTGCAGTACAACTATCCAGGCGGCTTACCTTGTTCCCGGTTGTAGTCCAGCTTCAGGCTTCTCCCTGTACTGTGTGTGTGTGGCCAGCAAAGCTGTGTAGTTACCAGTACACTTGCTGCTGTGCGCTCTGGTTTCCCCTTCATCAGAAACCAGAGGGGGTAAAAAGGCTTTTCCCTTTGTCCATCACGCTCATAGCCTCTCATATATTTCATGCAAGGCCTCCTGCAGGACTTTGCCTGGGATTGGGGAATCTTTTGTCAGGCAATGTGCTCACAGAGTGGCTTCACCTGTGCTGCCTCAAGTGTTTCCTGTGCCCCACTGCCACCCCCCCCCCATGCTGGTACCTATACCACATCTGTTTTGTTCAAGTAAATGTACTTTTTATATTCATTTTGTAAACGAGCTCCATGGATGAGCTTTAGTAAAAGAAACAGGTAACAAATTGCTGCCAAATATAATACAGATTCTATTAATGATGCATTTGATTTGAGATCACATAGACTGTTGAACAGCTTTCAAATGAAGGCCCATAGAGAAATATATATGAATACAAATAAACTACCATTTATTTTATTATAGTGCATTGCACACCATATTTTCTAAGCCAAAGTCTATAAAAAGATAATACTGTTTAAGTGAAGAAAAAAAAATTTTCTAAAATAAAATTTATTTCTACCTAGGATCTATTTGGTCTAAGTCTGTGTCTCAGAAAAATGGGGGAGGAGGGCAACATTGGTTTAGGATTAATGCAGAAATATGTTTCAACTTTGTGGTGCTTTCTTCAAGGCTTGACTGTATTTTTTCTATAGACTGGTTTTGGAAATTAATAGATACCGAAGTTTATGATAGAAGAGCTAAAAATGTCTCCCTCTTCTCAATCTGCTTATCCAAAAATGCATCTGGGTTTGTTTTACAGATGAGTAAGTGATCACCTAATAATTCATTCTGTTGAATTTTTAAATATGCTTCTCTCTGCTGCCTCCTTCAGAAAGTGCAAGTTACTGATCTGAAAGTCTTTCTCATCCATCCCAGAGCAGCATTATTCAAAGATGCAAGTATTATTTTGTGTCCCTAAAGATTTTAATAGAGTAGACAGGCCTATAGAATATTAGGAGGATAGGGCAGGAAGATTATTCAGGGACATGTTCCAATTATTTTGGGAACGTGAAAAATATATGAACTAAGAAATAATAATAATAGAAAAAAAGGTAGCATTGCCAAATTTGGAAAGGGTCTGGCCAGTTCTCTGAGGGGTGTAGGAGAAAACTGAAATGACTCAGATTCATTTGGCCAACTGAAGGAA
The DNA here is from genome assembly GCA_004026765.1 of Micronycteris hirsuta. Taxonomy (NCBI): domain Eukaryota; kingdom Metazoa; phylum Chordata; class Mammalia; order Chiroptera; family Phyllostomidae; genus Micronycteris; species Micronycteris hirsuta. The sequence goes on from PVJI01002397.1 coordinate 43,560, forward strand.
TGTTCAACTTGAATGGAATTGAGGATAAATAAGAAAGAGTTTAGGCGCGTGGAATGGACGTTTATATACATATGTGCTCTTCTATAGACTGCCTGGCTTGAGAAAGTGCTGGTAGCTCAGGGAGCTGTGGAAGACAAATATGGTTAACCTGGAGGTTCTTTTCCTTCACTTTTATCTATTAGCATAGCAGCTGGCACTGAAGATCCAAGCTATCTCAATTTAAAAACAAACAAACTGAAGCCTGCGTAGATGAAGTTGTGTCTATAAGGCTGCATAGATGTTTCCACTTCTCCTGACTAGAAGCATTTTGAACATGATGGGGGTGAATCCATGCTTTAAGAAAATATCCACCATGGAGAAGTCAGACCCACCATTCTTAGTCCAGGCTGTGTGATAATGGATGAGGTCCGTGGGTGTTGTGATCACTCCACCATTCTCTTATTTTAAGGTTCTCTCCTTCATCCTTCACATGTCTTGTCCTCTTTTTTTGCACACCTATTTTTAACTTTGTTTTACATATACCCAATTTCAATCTCTTTATTGCACCAAGGTTTCCAGTTTTTATATAGTATTCTGAGTCCCTAACTTTGATTGCATCAATTAGAAGAAAAAATCTTGAGGTTTGGTCGACCTGACCCTACATTTTCAAATAGAGAAAATGAACAGTCATTGAAATTTACCACTAAGAGTTTCACGTAAGAATATACATTAAAATCCTAGCTCAGAAAACTGAGCTGTTCTGTGAATTATCTTGATTCCTAGGGAGTTATTTAGAAGAAACTTAAAGGTTCCCTAGTTATACATTCCAGCTCCATAAAATCTTCAACACTGAAGGGTTCTCACCTTTAAAATATATAATGATGGTGTCTTCTCACAGGTTGGCGAGCTAATACGTAATGTGCATTTATATTTTCTAGCATTAAAAAATTAGCTTATATTGTTGGCACTAATATTATTTGTTCTAAAATGAACTTTTTCAAGTCCTGGACTTTTAGTGTAGTTATATTTTCAATGTCTAATACAATGTATGGCAAAAAAAAATGGTTAAGGAATTGCCACTGTATTCCTATTACTTGACTCCATTGATTTTTTATCTTTTAAAAGACTATGAAAAACTGACATTAAGAGAAAAATTCAGTTAAATTTGAAATAATACAGTCCTGAGTATTCAGTAATACTTGTCAAAAAGTAAAGAAAATAATGTCGTGTTCAATTATTTATAGCTTTTTATCAAGACTAAGTCATAAATTAAATGTCATCCCTCTATTTTTGCTCATTCCATCATTTTCTTTCCTTAAATTATCCCTTATGTTATTCTTTTTTAAAGACTTATTTACTTTTAGGGAGGGGAAGGGAGAGAGAAAGAGAAGGAGAGAAACATCAGTGTGTAGTTGATTCTTGCACACTCCCAACTGGGGACCTAGCCTGCAACCCAGGCATGTGCCCTGACTGAGAATTGAACCATCAATCCTTTGGTTCACCAGCTGACACTCAATCCACTGAGTGACACAAGCTAGGACCCCTTACATTATTCCTTTGTGCATCTGATTTAAATATTATAAAAAATATATTTTATCATTTGGCCCTAGTCATGTACCTTAGTTCATTAAGAGTGTCGTCTCCATTTGCCAAGGTTGCGGGTTCCATTCCTGGTCAGGACACATCCAAGAATCAGCCAATGAATGCATAAAAAAGAGGAACCACAAACTGATGCCGCTCTCTCTCCCCCCGCCTTTCTTTTTCATTAAAAATTAATAAATAAAATTTAAAAGTATATTTTAGCATATGATATTAATATTAAAAGCCTTTTTATTTTGTGTGTGTCTTCACTAAATACCATGAGAACCACTATGTATATACAATGTTAAATAGAAATGTGTAATTTTGGAAGCTATTTTAACTTTATCTAGATTCATGATAAAAGTAAGTTTAAGGTTGATATTGTTTCCTAATAACATATACCTTTACTATGTGACAATTATATTAAAATGCTTCATTAAGGATTACATTCTATGTGTAAAAAGAAATATTGCTTTTTTAGCCATAAATCAAGATTTATATTTTATGGTGTCTTCAATTTTATTTAAAATATGTACACTTGCCCTGGCTGGTGTAGCTCAGTGGATTGAGCATGGGCTGGGAACCAGAGAGTCCTGGTTCGATTCCCTGTCAGGGCACATGCCTGGGTTGTGGGCCGGGTCCCCAGTGAGGACCATGTGAGAGGCAACCATACATTGCTGTTTCTCTCCCTCTCTGTCTCTCTCCCTTCCCCTCTCTCTAAAATAAATAAATACAATCTTTTAAAAAATAAAATATGTACACTTATGTCTCCTCCCCCCACAAGAAATACCCAAAAATCATATTTCTAGTATAATAAGAGGTAAGACTAGAATATTGTACTTGAAAAGCACCTACCTATAAGCACATTTACCAAATACTGCAATGTAATTGTGAACAGTGGAACACCTCTGCTTTCTCAAACTAATTATTTATTTTATCTCATGGTCCTTATTAGTGCCCATTTTGTCAAAAGGGTAAATTGCATTTTGCTTCTGAGATATTTCTCAGACACAAAAGCGTTCTTCCAAATATTTGTTGCTTTGGATAAAATCTAAATGGTAAAAAAAATGTAAAGATACAGAATTCTAAGTTTTGCTACCTAATTCTATCCCAGTTACAAATTAAATCAACATGAATACAAGTAAAATACACAGTAAATGGGGAGGACTACAAAGTGAAAAACAAACAAGCAAACAAACAAACAACAACAACAAAAAACAGTTCCAATGTTCTGCTGTTCCAGTCTTCTAAATTTCAATTGGATGTTCTAGGGCATTGCCATAATTTTATTGTGTTCACATCTTTTCAAATTCCAAAAGCATTTATTTTGTAAATTAGAGCATGTTCATTATTCTGAATTTATGATTCAATGAATAGTATGGAGTTTAAGGTTTGGAAGTAAAAAAGGAAAGAAATATAGAAAACGTGTATATAACTTTGATTTCACGTGAATTATAGGAAGAATAACTCATAAAACCAATCCAAATCGTTAGCTAAATTGTAAGCTGTTTAAATGAACCAGGAATTACCCCTACTTCCAAAAACAATCAAAGAAGTCTGAATGCTGCCATAAAAATTATACAGTGAAAACATCACACATATGGTTTTATCAGAACATAGTCTCCTTCCTAAGTGAAGAAAACCTTCTTCTGAGAATAAATATCTGCACAGAAATCCCATTCTTGCTTATCTGCAGCAGCTACAAGGCACTTACAGGCCTATTCAACCATAAGCTAGGCAGGATTTTAGGGAAGTCCATTCCTGAAATGCATCTTTATTTCCCGATGTGCTTATTGCCGATGTTATTTTAGCTGTTAGAGCATCTTAAAGACATAAAAGCAGTTGGCTGGATGTTCTAAAGAGGAGGGCAGTAGCCTGAAGCTTTCATCAACACTATAGGGTCCATGGACACAGCTGCAATAAGGCAGAACATCGCAAACACAGCTTATATAAAACTTAATACCCTCAGCCAGGAAGATACTTTTAAGCAGTTGCTAAAATTACTTTACAAGCGGGCATGTTCACTATAAAATCACTGCAATGGAGAAATAAAACAAGGGTACAGTATAACGAAGAAAGAGATTCTCCCAAACAGTTCCATTTAAGCACCTAAATAACAACTAGGGTTATCTTGATGCAACTTACGAAGATTCTTTACATGAGGATCTCATGTATAGCTTTCTGGTATAGATAATTACCTTTCTAAACTGAATGTTGTTCCCTAAAGCTCTCATGCTTTCATAGCACCTAAATGAGTCTCTGACCTAATTCCTCCCTCCGATATATGTGCCTGTGAATGTGTGTGTTCTGTATCTACAGCCACATGTTAATATGTTGGTTAACAGTTATTTCATATAGAATACAATTGCTTATTATTCAGAGGCATTGTTCAGATGGCAGAATTGATTATATTGGAAGAAGAAAAGTTGTCAAGATAATTAGCAGACTTTTTTGTGATTAGTGAATAAAGGTAAGATCCCAAATACAGACTTGTCTGGAATCAAACTGCCTGCATATTCTCCCAGGGAATTGCTGCTTTCTCATCATCTTCCATGAAAGAAAGAAGAAATTGAAGGCGAATATACCCCTGTAGTAACATGAACCCACTTTGTATATACAGTGGAATTCCTTAGCCACTGGGCACATTTCTGGGGGACACTGGAGGCCCGTGAATTCTCTTACTGGTCCTGTTTGAAAACTTTCATTTTCCTCAATGGACCTTATTCTTTACTGCATTCAGCATAAAGTTGTGGAATTGACCGTGAACTTGGTACTTGATGGTAACCATAAAAGGTCCCACCTTGTCCGATAAGATGAAAATACAAAAATGAATATGTGTGCATATATGTGTGTTTGTACACACATACATTATACACACACACATAGAGATATACCCATACATATAAATTTTTTATAATATATTTTAATATCCTGTGGAACTGGTTAATCTAATTTCCTATGGAAATACTGGCCAAAGGTGTGTGCACGGTACTGATACATGTCATCTTGGTCCATGCTCTTAAGAGTAACGCATGCACATTCCTTTGGCCCATTCTCCCCTCCCGTCTCAGGGAGATGTTAAAATGGTTACAGATCCTTGCACCTTGAGATGGAAGCTGCTCTCTGAGCTCTGAATCATGAATCACAGGACTGATCCTCGAAACAACTGTAAAGGTGTCTCTTCTTTAAATCACCATTAGAGGAGGCTACTTTGTTAGAGTGGCACCAATTGAGTCTTTCTGATGAAGTTCCCATAATAGTCCACTTGCATAATTCAATTAATATATTTCTTATTAAAATGCATACAAATATAATATCTAAATGATTGAAATGAGCAAATGTGCAGTTATATATGCAATATATACCCATAACTAACATTATCTTGTAAAATTGCACAGAAAGTTTAGCATTTAAAAAAAATAACCATCTACTCTGGGTGTTACCTGAAATGCTGAAGTTCTTGTTTTAGCTACTTTAGTTAAGTATCAGTGGAGAATTTCTGTACACACCTGAACAAAGAAATTTAATGCCCAATTTCTTTTGTTTTACATATGTCCCCAAGTATCCACAGGAATTACTAATCTTGACTAGGGTCCTCTCAGCTGGTTTGCTCCCTCCCATCAAAACCAAGCCAAACAAAAACACTATCACTCCATTCTTAGCTCTTTTCTATAAAATAAAAGGAATTACATGTTTTAAGAAAGCAAAAAGCAGCGCTGTTGCTGATGTTGATTTATAATTATATTTCAGGATTTACAAATGTTTTCCTTATGAAAATCTTTTTCAAGATAGACTTGTATTCCCTGACTGATAGTGATCGAAAGAGGAGGCTTGAGTTTTTCGAGCCAAGGAACTACATGTATTACAGTGTTTATGTAACAGCATTTGTGTGTCAAGACATTGTTAAACATTTCTCAGTTTATTCTCCAGAGTGTACTAACCAAACTCTAATCTCGTGGAAACATAAAGATAACTGAAGTGTTTGGAGAAGTGATGGGAAATCAGTGCCTGGGAAGAGCACTTAGCTATGTTTTTAACCACAGCGTCAAAGAGCAGGGCCTTAAGTATTCCTCTCTGCTTCTGGAAAGCGTTCTGAATTTGAACACCTTATTCTTTTCCTCTGGACTTTGGAATGAGAAGAGATGGGTGGTGAACTGACAGAACTGACCTTCCAGCACTTACCACCTTAACACAGTTCCTTCTTGGAGTAGTAAAACCTTCGTATATATATTTCCCATTACATTCCTGTGCAGTTGTATCCTAATTTTTAAAAGTTCTTATACCTTATTAATTAAGGTCATTCCATATTTATCAAGGAGTCGCTAAGTGAAATATATAATACTTCTGAGTATGGGGGAAATTATGTAGCAGATTCTCCTGGAATTAATTCTGTTCTATTTTTTTTTTTTTTTTTTTTTTTTCTGTTATGCAGACAATGCTTCTGGCCTTTCAGGTCCTGCACGGATATGGAAAATCATTCCTTCCAACAGTATGTCCTTAAAAATGTTACCTGATACCTAATTAAAAGACATCATTGATAGGTCTACAATTATATCTAGGTTTTTTTTTTGTTAATTCAATAAATATTTTCTAAGAACTTCTATTAGCTATGTACCCTTCTAAGCTTCGGAGTTACAAAAGTTGTATGACCCACTACCCTCAGCAGTTACAAACACATGTCAGGAATCCGGGTTTTTGTTCACTGAATTGATTATCAGGAAGTCAAGTAATTGCTACCATATTTGAACTCCATCAAAAGTCGGGCACACTACCCAAGTTCTTATGGAGATAAAAGAAGGAAATATTGAGAGTAAGGAAACACACTCTTCTCACCAAAGTGTAAAGTAAATAATCTCACAATTTGCATTCCAGTTTCTCATTCTTCATCAATTCAGTGGTGACGGTGTGTGTGTAGTGTGTGGTGAATGGAGTAAGTTGATTTTTCGCAAGTACGCTAGCCCAGGGCTTTAAACGCACATGTGCACTTCCTCACACAGCCACACAGACTACTACAGATTACAGGAAACGGTGCCTGCACTCATTGAAGAGAGATAGCTGGGATTCATTCTGACAGCATCCCTGTCAACAGGTTCTTCTGCTGGGCTATGTATGTTTGTTAAGCTACACCATCACTCAAGTAAGCCGGTCTGTTTCCTTACTCTGCTCCTATATTCTCAGCTTCAGTCTTCGTGGTGGCTCTGTGCTTTTCCTTCCATGAACCCATCCTCTCTCTTCTCTGAAAGCTGTGTCCTATATTCATGTACTTTTTAAAAGATTTAAAAAAAATTTTAGAGTAGTTTTAGGTTTACAGCAGAACCAAATAAAAGTACAGATTTCTCACATATTGCCTGCCCCAACAAATGCACAGCCTCCCCCATTGCCAACAACACTGACCAGGTGGTATTTTTTTTTTTTTAATCAAGAATGACATTTCATTGACAGCATGAAATCCCACATATGAGTGAAATCATATGGTATTTGTCTTTCTCTGACTGGCTTATTTCACTTAGCATAACATTCTCCAGGTCCACCCATGCTGTCACCAAGGGTAAGATTTTCTTCTTTTTTGTGGCCAAGCAATATTCCGCTGTGTAAACGTTCCATAGTTGTTTTATCCACTCATTTACTGATGGACACTTGGACTGCTTCCATATTTTGGCGATTGTGACTAATGCTGCAATGAACATAGGGGTGCTAATGTGTTCACATTGGTATTTTGGGTTCCTTTGGATATATTCCCAGAAATGAGATCTGAAGTAACAAGGGAAATGGGGACAGACTCATGGATGGGGAGCAGTGCAGGGAGAGGTTAGAGGGTAGAGGGATTGAGCAAAATGAAAAAAAAAAAGCCACATGAACATGGACAACAACAAAAAAAATAAAACAATATAGCAGCAACAAAGAAATATATAGAGAATTGAAAATTATCAGAATCATCCCTTATAAACAATGGTTTTCTTCAATGTGACAGGGAAATGGACTAGGGAAAGAGACTTGGGTCATTTTACCACATTATAGCTGTGTGGCTTTGTAAAGCTGAATAATCTCATGGTCCTGATTTGTAAGATGGAGATAATATCTATCTCATATGTTGCTTCCAGGTCCAAGTATATCATGCACTGATTGGAATATTGAGACCCTCAATAAAAAGCCCAGTGCAAAAAAAAATTATGTTGACAACATAATCACCCTAAGTCTGTAGTTTACCTTAGGACTTACTCTTGGTGTTGGGTATTTTATAAGTTTGAGCAAAGGACAATGACATATATCCATCATTATAATATCATACACAGTATTTTTATTAGGAAACCCAGGTCTGGCTGCCTGCCGCAATGAAAGCCAAACTCGTTAGACAGGTGCTGGTGAGAAGGAAAGTGGTTTATTCTAGTGCCGGCCACCTGAGGAGATGGGGCACTGTTGTCCCAAAGTCCATTTTAACATTTCAGTGTAGGCGGGGGTTTTTATAGGGAGGGAGAGGAAAAGTGGGACAAAGAGATCGAGGGAGAGGCTGTGGATGTGCAAATAATGTCCTGGCTGGTCCTGATAAGGATCTTTAATGTCAGCTTCCTGGTGCTTGTAAGTGCCAGCCAAATCCCTGCAGCTGGGTGAGCTGCATCACCCGAGGTCATGGTCAAGGCTGTTTGTTGTACTAGCAGGAACTGGAACTGCTGAGGCCTGTATATACACTTACATGGAAACTGTCAGTATGTGAGTTCTTTTTATCAGTTTCTTAGTGCATTTTATTCTAATTCTATTTCATGGTTAGTCAGAGTAGTATAACTTTTTTTATTGGCTATTACATTTTCATGATCCTAAAAATTCTCTGTGCTCTGCCTATTCATGTCTCCCTTACCCCCTTCATACCTAGAAGCCAATGATCTTTTTATTTCCTCCATAGTTATACCATTTAAAATATTATACAGTTTGAACCATACAGTATGTAGCTTTTTTTGGATTGGTTTATTTTACTTTGTAATATATATTTAAGTTTTCTCCATATCTTTTCATGGCTCATTCTTTTTTGTGCTGAATAATATCCCATTATCTGAATGTCTCAGGTTCTTTATCTATTTTTTTTTTCTGCTAAAGGAAATCTTATTGTTTCCAAGTTCTGGCAATCAGGAATAAAGTTACTATAAACATGTTTGTGAAGGTTTTGTGTAAACATAAGTTTTTTTTTTTTTTAATTTAATTTTTATTGTTTTTTTCCCATTACCATTTAGTCCCCTTATATTCCTTTCCCCCCAGCAATCACCACACTGTTGTCCATGCCCATGAATCCTTTTTCATTTTTGCTCAATCCCTCCACCCCCTAACCTCCCCACCCCCAGCTCGGATCCTGTTACCCATCTATCAGTCAGCCTCCAATTTCCTTGTAAATTCAATTTTTCCATTAGATTTCACATATGTGTGAATCATATAATTTTGTCTTTCTTTGACTGGCTTGTTTCACTTAGCATAATGTTCTCTAGGCCCATCTATACTGTCACAAAAGGTTACATTTTCTTCTTTTTATGACTGAGTAATATTCCATTTTGTGAATTATCCCATAGTTATTTTATCCACTCATCTACTGATGGACACTTTGGTAGCTTCCGCATCTTGGCAATTGTAAATAATACTGCAATGAACATAAGGGTGCTTATGTTCTCTTGAATTGGTGTTTTGGATTCCTTCAGATATATTCCCAGAAGTGGGATAGCTAGGTCAAAAATCAGATTCATTTTTAATTTTCTGAGTTATCTCTATACTGCTTTCCACAAGGACTACACTAGTTTGCATTCCCAACAACAGTGCAAAAGGGTTCCCCTTTCTCCACATCCTCGCTAGCACTTAATGTTTATTGATTTATTGATGATAGCCATTCTGAAGAGTATGAGGTGATATCTCATTGTGGTTTTAATTTGCATCTCTAATGATTGGTAATGCTGAACATTTTTCACATGTTCATTGGCTATCTGTATGTCCTCTTTGGATAAGTGTCTATTCAGGTCCTTTGTCTTTTTAACTCCTTTGGGTAGATAGCAGGGGGCATGATTGCTGGATCATATAAGAGTAGATCAGTTAGGCTCTCATATATCCCTAAATGTTAGGCTATGACTAACTACTTCCCTCTGAGGCAGGCTTTTTTAAGAACAGAGTGCTCAGGGGTACTTCAAAATGTTCCTTTTCCCTTTCCCCTTTCCCCTGTTGGAAGCCTGAGGAAATGTTTCTCTGGTATTTACTGTGTAAACCTGGAGATAATTCCACAATATTATTCCCCTCCCTTTTTCCAGGATGTCCCCAGAACTTCTAGCTCTCAGAACTGTCCATGCTGAAGCTCTAGTAATTCATCAGTTGCACTTCATGTTTTCCTATTCCATTAGTGCTTCCCATATCAGTTTTCTCTCCTGAATCCCTGCTCTGATGAGCCACATGCCCTCCTTTTGCCTGTCTGTCTCTCCAGCCTAGGGGTGTCCTCACCTGGGCGCTGATTTGCCCTGTGTCTTCCCCTCTCTTACAGATCCAATGAGAATCGTTGATTTTTCAGTCTATTCAGTCTACTTTTCAGTCTGCACGATCTATTTACTTAAGACAGAGTGGTGACTTCCAAGTTCTTCCCTGAAAAATCAGAAGCCAGAGACCCATCCTTCTACTTCTTATCAAATGTTTGCATTTCCTTGTCATACATATACATTGACTTTTTCTGGAGGTCATAGTTCCCATTATAATTTGCTCACTTGCCAATTGTGAAATAATCTATATGCAGCCTGGGAGAGGCCATTGTTGCCATTTAAAAAACTTTTCTTTTTGTAGATAAAAAAATCTACTATCCCCTGAGGCTCATATCTCTTGCTTTATAAACATTTATCTTTTCTCATTTTTTTAAGTTCTGAGAATCTACAAGATGGAATCACTTTTGACTCATTCTCCTCTCTGTCCAAAATAGCTATGCACAATTTTGTCAGGAAAAGAAAATAAAAGTACAAGGTGGACAGAAAAACTTCATCCAGCTGAACCAACTCATGTAGGAATATAAAAATCTATGCACACACCTCAGACATCTACCTGCTTCCTCCATGTATTATGAGACATACCCTTCCATGTCAGCTTGTAACTTTCCATCCAATTTTACATAACTCCCCATTTACCATTTCACAAAAGCTGCATCCATTTCAATGCCTACTTCTACAAGCAAACTTCAGGCCTTTTCCAACGTAAACTGACCTGTTGATTGTAGTGTTTATGTATTTCTTTACCATATGACAAATGGGAACCTGTACTACTATTAGATTTTTTTAAATATAACAGGCAAATTGTGGAGCGCTGTACCTTTATCTTCATTTTCCCTATAAACCCTGTATTTTTTGCTGTGTGATTTGCCATAGCATACTGATTTTTAAGAATTCATGTGCCACATTATAGCAGAACTGAATGTATCTCAGTTGGCAAAATTTTTCTGAAAAATGGAATTACTAAGATATTCCGGGGGAAAATGTCCCACTGCTATATGTTTCTGACTTTCAGTTTCAAGTTGGACATTATGTTAATTTCAAATGGTTCTATTTTTCTCCTTGTCAGTTATCTTTTTTATTCTCAGAGGTTATAATTAAATCTTTCTCTCCACTTTAGAATTTCATATAGGAAAATTAATAATTCAGAGACAGCTTACTTTAGGGATAGTGAAAAGAAGAAAGCATCCTGATATCTGTGTGATTAGTGGACATGGAAACAAAAACAACCATGGGTTTGGACTGTGGGGAATGCTTTATGAAAGTCAATAGGAAACCCTTTGCTCTCTGGCTTGGGTGATTGGATAAAAGGTGTTATAATTAATCAATACATACAATGTAAGAAGAGAGGTTGCTTTTTGAAAACTTGAGAAATATAACTTTATTATTGAGTCTGAGGGTGCATGGATTAGCATATAAGAAAAGATGGAGATTGAGAGAAAAGTGAAAAAGAAAATTAGTTTGTCTGATTATCAGTTTTAATATTGGAGATGCGTAAACCCTGGAGAAAAGACACCGATGTGAAGGACAAGAAAGAAAACACATCTACCAGAAATGAAGCGTTTGTGACAGTAAGGGTGAGTAGAATCCAGATGGATGACATAACTCTGGTAGGAGGAGACGCATTCCCCACCTACGATGTGGGACCGTGAAGATTCACGCGCAATCACTCATGGCGGAGGAGGAAACCACACGCAGTTGTTTTGCCAGATACAGTCCCTTTATTGAAACTTAACTAATTACTAACTGATCACATCTAGAAGCAAGAATTTGTTATTTTCTTCCTTGGACTCAAGGCAAAAAAAAAAAAAATATCATGAGGCTTATTTAGTGCCCAACCGCTGTCTCAGCAAGTCAGTCAAGCAGAACTTGCCCCGATAAATGACAATGCTCCATTGTCCTCCCCCCACTGCCTTATAATTTCTGCATCATTCAAAATGACAAAAACCACTTGGTTAAATAAAACTGACCCTGACGAGTAATATTATATGACCAAACATTTATTTGAATTACTTTTTCAATTATTTATTCCATTTTTTATCACATTGAAAATGTGTGCTTCATAAAGGATGAAGACGTGGTACTGCCTCGTGGCCATGATTTCCTTCTTTCCTATTTCCAGGGTCTCCATTTCTGTAATGTGAAATAACAACTAAATTATGTAGGAGAAAAATGAATTCTTAAAAAAAAAACAGCTTATATTACAAATCTAGACATTTATTTATGGACCGGAACATAGTTCTCTTGATAGAGAATATTATTGTGATCTTAAACAGTAATATTGTAAAAATAATTGCTTTAGTCAGAATAAAAAACATTCATTTTTCAGCCCAACCAGCATAAAATTTAAACTTCTTTAAAGCAATAATATAATCATTTATTAAAGGTAAATAGTTATAGATATCTCGTGTGTGCTTAGTTTTAAGAAGGAGATAAAAATGAGTAATCAATTTAGTCTTTATAACAAACACTGCTGGCACTTATATATAATATTACTATTTCCTGCTAAGAAAGAATTACATAAGAAACCGTGTGCAATATCTTAGCGAGTCCAGGACAGAATTGTTCTTCAAAGAAAACCTGCATTGCCCATATTTGGCATAGTTATAAAATTCTGCCATATGTTTCTTACATATGGCAAGCATTTGTGGGGTGTAGATAATGCTACTTGCTAGACAATGATGCAGCGGGCGGGGAAGATATCTGACACCCCTGGACAAGCATGCCAATGGACAAGCGATGTTGTGATGCAGAGTACTCTAGTTGAAATTATACCTTAAGGATACAGAGTGACTGCAAATGACCAAATTAAATTTCATAGCTGAGTGTATTTGATAAATACAATTAAGGCCTGGATTCCACTAAGAAAAAAATACAGAGTAATTGTGAATTAGGTTTATTTGGGTCACTGCTTTCCCCAGTTTACTACCTCTTTGTTCTGAAATGAAATCAGATGAGAGAAGTAAACTTTAAACTGATGGAAAATGCTTTCATGCTTTTCTATGCTACAAAATCATAACTTTCCATCAAGCCTGTGCATAAGTCGTGACATCCTTTCTCAACAGGAGACTCCCACTGGAATACAAAGGTAGGAAGCACGATGATAAACAGACAAAAAATATATAGAAAAAGGATGAAGAAACAGGTTGATATGTTAATTACTTTAGTCATTGAATAGATCTGAACAATGCATATTTTATATCATCATACCTGGTTAATTTTGAAATGAGTAGTTATAGGTTATGCAGTCTGTACACGCTCATATTCATGAAGTCTCAGAAAGCATTTGCACCATGATTTTGTGACATATATACTTAAAATTACAAAAAGGTAAAACTAAGCAATATTATATATGCATACATGAAATATGCATTTAAAATAACAAAATGAGTGCCCTGGCTGGTATAGGTCAGTGGATTGAGTGCAGGCTGCAAACCAAAAGGTCACCGGTTGGATTCCCAGTCAGAGCACATGCCTGGGTTGCAGGCCAGGTCCCCAGTGGGAGCCATGTGAGAGGCAACCACACATTGATGTTTCTCTCCCTCTCTTTCTCCCTCCCTTCCCTTCTGTCTATAAATAAATAAATAAAATATTTTAAAAAATAAAATAACAAAATAAATAATATTAATTACATTGCATAATTATCAATTAGAAAATTTTGAACTATTAGTTACATTGTCAAGTTTTACAACTTTGTTAATCACTATATATAAAAATATTGATATGTATATTCAAATATTTGATACAAATGGCACATGATGTGACAATTTGAAAAAGTTAGATATAGTTTGAGTATCTAAAGGACAAATATATATGTATATATAATTATCATCTTTAGTCATTTAAGTAAAAACTGGTAGTCATCACCTAAGAGGAAAGTTTAAAATACATTCCCACTTAAAATTTTTATAATGTATATAGATAACTACATAGACATAAGTAATGTACACAAAATAGTTGAAATAAAATGTAGCATTATATACCAATTCAAGCAATTAGAGAATATTTGAATACACAAAAATATGCTCTAAACAAGGAATTTGCAATTTTTAAAAACAGATATATAACAATGTAGGGTACATTGAGTGGTGACTTTAAGAGGTACTAGAAATGGGCCATGCCCACAAATAAGAACCAAGTAATATTAGAATAAAATCAAATAGAGACAGTGGTATTATTTTAATTGATGGACTAATTTATATTCTGTATCAGCAGCTATAATTAAAATGCAATGCATATAAGCTGATGTTTAAAAGTGTATTAAACAAAACAGCAGTTTATTTCTCTGAATACACTTACTTTGAAGTAGTAGGCATTTCATGGCTGGAATGGAAGACGCTGTGTGGCTGTCTGTAGGCCTTAGTGTCCTAGCACCGCTGTACATCCCTCAGCACGCCACTCTCATTCCAAGTCACCACATCTTCCAACACGGCTGCGGGGCCACTTATGCATTCCAGGTTAGATGCACCATATACACACAGGAAACATTACCCCCTCCCTTTGGGAAATGCTCCTTGGTATTATAACACAATTTCCACTTCGATCGTATTAATAAAATTTAGTAGCATAACCCAGGTAGCTTCAAAAAAATTGTAAACGTGGTGTTATAGTTGAACAGATAGTGTTTTATTACTAAGCACAGTAGATTCTTGTTACTTGTGCTGGTTATAGTCTATAAATCACTCAAACCCTGAATGAGCATATGCAGAACCATCGTTCCTAGAGAAGAAACAGGGTTAGGTTCTTGGGAGTGTCTAGTTGCCACATTATTTTCAAATTATCAATATGTGCCCTGGCTGGTGTAGCTCAGTGGATTGAGTGCAGGCTGGGAACCAGAGGGTCCTGGTTCGATTCCCAGTCAGGGCACATGCCTGGGTTGTGGGCTGGGTCCCCAGTGAGGGCCATGTGAGAGGCAACCATACATTGCTGTTTCTCTCCCTCTCTGTCTCCCTCCCTTCCCCTCTCTCTAAAAGTAATAAATAAAATCTTAAAAAAAATTATCAATATGTTTATCTGTATCTCCACTTAAAGACAACCTTTAATAAATACTGTTGATTCATCAACGTTGAGCTGATAGTTTAGTAGAACTCAGGCCTAGGGGTGGCATATCTAACACACCTATATTTTCTGTAAAGCACATCACAGCCTTCTAGTGCCAGGCAGCACTAGACAGCCCTTCCGCACTACACCTGGGGGCATTTCAAACAGTGAAATCACCAACGAAAAGCACAGAAATGCAAAAAAGCAGGGCACTAAATAGACCTCAGACAGGATTCATGGTTATAGCATGAGCAATGAAACAAGGTTTTGTGAGCAGAAGTAAGCCACAGGAACTCAACTTTTGTTTATATCAATTAGCCTGTGGTAAACTGGCTTATTACACATCATTTTGCTTAGAGCCATAGTTTCCAAGAATCTATTGATGAAATTCAGTGAGTACTTACTATTATATGATTTTTGCAGTGTTAGCCAACTAAGGAATATCAGCACAAGTTAAAGCTCTTCTTTCCTCAAGTTAGGAAACTAAGGTCCAGAGCACTAAAAAGACTTTTCTATTCAGAATCCAGCTAATGACACAAAAAATCTTGAATTTAAGTGCAGGCCCACTGCTGAAGTTTTTAGGTCCTAACAAAAGTACAAAGACAGGTTTCTGGTTCATGGGGAGCCCATATTTACTTCTTACATCTGGCTCCAACCCGCTCTCTGCCTCTTTTCCTGAGCAAGCATTTGGACAAGAAAATCCACATTTCCAGGCTCTATCCACAGCCTCTGAAAGGTCTATGTCTTCCTGGAATGACCTCTTTGGTCATTTCTTCAGCCCAGGAGTACGCACACCATGAGACTCTCTGAAGAGAAGACAGAGGTCCAGAGAGTAGGGTTGGCCTATTGGGCAGGGGGTTCCAAAGTCTCAGATCAGTTTGGAGGACGGGTCCATCCCCTCAGTGTAGTGGCCACTTGGACTGGTGGCTCATGTCCGACATTTCTAAGGCCCTGGTCCAAGAACCAAGGCCCCCTTGCTTAACTCACAAGACAGTGCTGCCTTAGTGTCTCACTTCACATCCGATGTCCTTTCAGATCCTTTTTAACTTCAGTGTAAAATTGTTTACTCGTTTTACTTTTCTCTTCTTCATTTGAAAGTAGGAAATGTAAATTTATGTTGTATGCTCACTGCTTCTTACAGTTTTCTAAATAGGTATTTCATCTTTCCTTGAATACCTGTCTTATTATAATATTCATTTTCCTTTAGGGTAACAAAATATTTCATTGATCACAGAATATGTATTGTGTTTCCAATCTTAAATGAAGCAATCAATATATTCGTATGAAAATTAAACATTTTGTTTAATAATATATGAAAAAGTTGAAAGACAAAATGAGTTGAAAAATAGGTATAATTAATAATAAGCTCACATATTTTAAAAGACTTGTAAATGGATAATAAAATATTAAAATAAAAAACATAAAACCAAAATGAAACACAAAGAAAAATTAATAGTTAAATATGGAATAATATATACAAATGCCTGAAAATGTTATGATATATTCAGGCTTACTAATCATAAAAAAACAAGAGAGAGAAGTAAAAGAAGGAAGAAGGATATCTTTATATCTTTCAAACTGATCAATTTCTCAGCTATGGTAATGTAGTATGCTGGTAAGTGAACCTGGCATTGATAGGTGCTAGAAATGTAGATTGACATAACCTTTCTGGAAATCAACTTGCAAACAGGAGTTTGTGTATGGCCATTCCACTCATTCCATGTCTAGAAGTCTAAGCATTTGAATATAATTTTTTTTTAAATACAGTATGTTTGCTCTGAGTCAGAGGTGGAGGCTGATATTCTCCTTTTTAAGACTATTTTGCTTTTTAAATATTCTCTATGTCATCACTGTTTCTGCATTTTCATCATTTCCATTTTTCCTTGAACACTTTGGCACCTGAATCACAATCACTATCTCTGCCCTGGACGCTGTTGCATCACTCAGAAATTCCAGAGAAATGGTCATGTTCTTGGTTTTATGATTTGTTGTGTCCAATGACCTTTTAGACTCTCACTCAGCAATCCACTTCTTCAATTTAAACTTCGGCCTTCCCATTACCTATAATGCAAGTATTCCAGTTCTAGATATCACTAATTCAGTGATTCACAGCTGTGATCACAGCCCCATTTATTGCCCAGCTGCTTGGTCAGAAACTCTTGGTCAGCATCAGAGACCTCTGTGAACTTCTCCCCATCTGCATCTTTTTTTTTTTTTTTTTTTTTTTTTTTTTTTTTTTTTTTTTTTTTTTAACTTCACATTATCCAGGGTGGGTTCCATAGTCTGGGATTTCAAGAATATTCTTGCTAGCATCCTAAAGTCTCTTGTTCCTTTGCTATTTTTATTGAGCCCATCAAGCAAAGTAGGAACCTTGAATGACAGCTATCATAATGCTGCATGCCCTTAAACCCAGTAGCTGAACAGTGCTAATAACTTCAACATGAGGTCATATTAGCCTCCTGAAAAGTACTGTCCTCACTTACAAGGCAGCTCTAGGGACCACCCATTCATCTCACTCTCCACAATTTCTTTTTCATTCTCACCCAAGGAAATGTCCATTGGTTTTAGAAAGAAGGGAAGGAAAGAAGAGAGAGAGAGACAGAGAGAAACATCCATTGGTTGCCTCTCACATATGCCCCAGCTGGGGACCAGACCCAGAACCCAGGCACATGTCTTACCGGGAATTGAACCCGCCACCTTTCAGTTTACTGGACCATGGCTCCAACTAACTGAACCAGGTGCTCTTCACAAAATATTTTAATCTTCTCTCCTTTCTTCAAATTTTGATACCTGCAGGTCTCCTTCACTCTAACGGATGTCCTTGCCACATATTTGTCAAAGAAAACAGAAATCATAAGATTAAGCTACAGATATCTTGATACTACAAAATACAAACATACATCTATAATCTCATCTTTCCTAAGGTCAATTCCCTTATCTATGCATTAGAGTCCACATACTTCTTTGTGTCTTCAGTGAAATTTCATTACTGATTTTGCCTAACTTGTGTATTCAATTTTGAGTTTTCAATTGAAAACTCACCGTTGTTTTTTATTAATTTACTTTATGTTTTATTCAAAATGGTAAATGCTTTGGACAGCAATGTTCCATTTCCTATATACCTACAGAATGGTAAAAAACCCCTCAGAGATGCAAATTTGCATGTCAGAAAGTACTTTGGTCTCTGAAACAACCATTTAAGCACAGATATTCACTTGCTGTCTAATGGATGGTGAAATGGACAAGAAATAAATGCTTTATATTGTATTGAAACATTACAATTGAAACATTAATATTGTATTTGATCACTTATTTTCACAAAAATACAAATTGTCACCTTGAAGTACTATTATGGTTATGTGTACAAAGCACATCAAAATAGTCAATAAATTATAAATATAGTCAAGATACATTTTTATACATATTTTCCATAATTCAGATAATATGATAGTGCTAATTATTATAATATAGACATATTTCTTCCTTTAAAGCTACATGACTATGAAATGTAAATGCTTCTAAATATTAAAAAATAAAAGAGAATTTGGTTGGCCAACCTCTATTCATTTTGTAAAATGTGATTTTCTTAATTAACTTTGACTACCACAATCTAGTGCCTATCCATCTTTCCTTTTTATACATTTTAATAGCATTACTGCTTAAAGTAAGTAAAATAACCACATTCATCAGAACAATAATAGAATATTCACATTCAGTGTAATCTAGTCTGATTAATAAATATTTCAAAATTTACCTTAAGAACCTTCTATGTGCAGTTCAGGAAACATGACTTCGCCTTTATAATTTAGTTTTCACATGATTTACATTGTAGTCTAATTTTTAAAATTTCTTTTTCAGCTGTATTGAAATAATAATTACCGTGAGTATAATTAAAGTGTACAATGTGAGAATTTAGTATACAATGTGCAATGATTACCACAACCAAGTTAATTGATACATCTATTGCTTTATATACTTAACACTCGCTGTGTGTACGTGGTGAGAACACAAGATCTACTCTCAAACTTGCAACTGTGTAATACCATCTTATTAACGATAGTCCCCACGTCTACACTATGTCCTGGTAACTTATTTTATACATAACTCCTCAATTCCTCCACCACCTGCCCCTGGCAGCCATAGTTTTACTTTTTCTTTTTATGGCATTAGCTTTTTTTGGAAGTTTTCACCAATAAATAGTACAATGCAGTACTTGTATTTCTTTGTCTGGCTTACTTCAAGTAGCACAAGGCTCTCCAGATGCCCCCATGTTTTCCTAATGACAGAATTTCCTTCTTTGTTTTGCCTGAGATAGATTTCATTATCTGTATTTCATTATATTCCATTTTATATATTTATTATATTTTATGTCATTGATATTGACTGAATTCCTTCAGATATGTTACATATTTTCAATTGTTAAAGAGCTGACAGACCTCTTGATTTTACTTTCATGTTTGCTGTACAGAAAATTTCAGGAGCGAATGAATGCTTACCATAATCACACTTTTTCCTCAACAAATAAGGATATGATCATTTGTAGGAGTTATAAATGAAAAACTATATTTTTCATTTTTTGAGATGTTTTGTATTTAGAAGGAACAAAGTACAATTTCCAAATATTCTAATCTAACTATTATACTATGTATTATGTTCAGTTTTCTTAATTTTTTTTGCTATTTTCCTAAGATATATTAACAACGTTTTGTATTTTTTCTTGGTAAAATGGACTCAATAAGAAAGGGCTTTTATCTGTCTCTCTCTCTCTCTCTATATATATATATACACACACACAAAACATAGTTAATATATCTATATAGAGTGTGTATGCATGTTTCTCTCTCTCTCTCTCTCTATATATATATATATATGTATAACACATATAAGCACATTTTCTTTATTCATATATACATCAGTAGACAACTGTTCCCTTGTCCACACCCTCCCCCAAAGCTTTTTATCTCTTGTCTTTTTGACTCAGGACCCAAGGGCAGGGGGCAGAGCCATGTGTGTAGCACAAAGCTGGTGATGGTGGGACCAGCAGTGTGGTCCTGATGAAGGGCACTGGCAGTTCAAAGTTAGGTCTTAGGACAGGAAGGGGCAGCATAGTCTCAATGATGGTGAGTCAAACCTGCAATATGGTTTCTCATATATGGCCTTCATTATGTTGAGGTATGTTTCCTCTATTCCCACTTTTTTGAGAGTTTTTTATCATAAATTGGTGCTGGATTTTATTAAATACTTTTTTTTGCATCTACACATATGATCTTGTGATTGTTTATCTTTCATTTTGTTTATGTGGTGTATCACATTTATTGATTTGCAAATGTTGTACCAACCTTGTGTTCCTGAAATAAATCCCACTTGATCATGGTGAATGATTTTTTGATGCTTGCTTTCACCTTTCTTATTCAAAATAGTACTGGAAGTCCTAGCCATAGCAATCAGACAAGAAGAAGAGTTAAAAGATATCCAAATTAGAAAGGAAAAAGTAAAACTGTGTTTGCAGGTGAACTCCAAAGATACCACCAAGAAACTACCAGAACTGATAAATGAGTTCAATAAAGTATCAGGATACAAAATTAATAACCAGAAAACAGTTGCATTTTATATGCCAATAATGAAGTGCGAGAAAGGGAAATCAAGAAAATGGTCCCACTCACAACAGTTTCAAAAAGAATAAAATACCTAGGAATTAATCTAACCAAAGATGGAAAAGACCTGTACTCAGAAAATTATAAGATGCTGAAGACAGAAATTGAAGAATATAAAAATAAGTGGAAGCACAAACTGTGTTCATGGATATGAAGAATTAACATCATTAAAATGTCCATACTACTTAAAGTAATCTGTAGATTCAGTGCAATTCCTATTACAATACCAATGATGTATTTCACAGAACTAGAAGAAAAATATGTATAGAACCACAAATGGTCCCAAATAACAACAGCAAACTTGAGAAAGAACGAAGTTGGAGAAATCACACTATCTAACATCAAACTGTACAATAAGGCCATTGTAATCAAAACAGCACAGTACTGGCATAAAAACAGAATTATAGATAAATGGAACAGAATAAAGAGACCAGAAATAAGCCCACATTTTATGGTCAATTAATATTTGATAGAGGAAACAAGCACATACAATGGGCTAAAGATAGTTTATTCAATAAACGGTCTTGGGAAAATTGGACAGATACATGAAAAATGCAAAAAAAAATAAACTGGACCACCTTCTTATGCCACACACAAGAATAAATTCAAAATGGGATAAATACTTAAATGTTAGATTCAAAATCATAAAAATCATAGAAGAAAACATAGGCAGTAAGTCTCAGACATTGCTTATAGCAATATCATATCTGATATATCTCTTCAGGAAAGGGAAACAAAAATCAACAAATGGGACTACATTAAAAGTTTTTGCACAACAAAGGAAACTATCAACAAAATAAAAAGACAACCCACTGAATGAGAGAACTTATTCACAAATACATATGATAAGGGGTTAAAAATCCAAAATTTATAAACTCAACACTAAAAAGCAAACAAACAAATGAACAACCTAATTTAAAAATGGGCAAGGCCTGAATAGACACTTTTACAAAGAAGACATGTAGATAGCCAATAGATATATGAAATGATGCTCAATGTAACTAGTTATCAGACAAATGCAAATTAAAACCACAATGAGATATCACATATCAGAATGCCTATAATCAATAAACCAACAAACAACAAGTGCTGGCAAGGATGTTGGTGGGAATGCAAACTGGTGCAGCCACTGTGGAAAGTAGTGTGGAGACACCTCAAAAAATTAAAAATGGAACTGCCTTATGAACCAGCGATTCCACTTCTGGAAATTTATCCAAAGAAAACTAAAACACTAATCTGAAAGAACATAAGCGCCCCTGTGTTCATTGCAGCGTCACTTACAATTGCCAAGATGGGGAAGCAACCCAAGTGTCCATCAGTAGATGAGTGGGTAAAATAACTATAGCACATTTATACAATGAGCACTACACAGCTATAAAAAAAAAGAAGAAATTTTTACCACTTGCGACAGTATGGATGGACCAGGAGAACATCATGCTAAGTGAAATAAGCCAGTCAGAGAAAGACAAATACCATGATTTCACTCATATGTGGAATCTAATGAACAAACTGAACTAACAAGGAAAATGGAGACAGACTCATAGATGGAGAGCAGGTTGGCAGGTATGGGGGTGGGACAAGGAAAAAGGACTCATGGAAACGGATAACGTGTGGTGATATGGAGGGGAGGGGACATTAGGGGGATAAACGTTAACGGGGAAAAGACAATAAAAAAGAAGAAAAAAAGCTGCAACCTGGGTGTCATTGCATCGGGCACAGTGCAGTGGCAGCTCCAGGCCGTTGGACAAGGCCTGTGACACCCCACACTGGAGAACAAGGAGAACGGGAGACCACTTAGGCCTGTAAGAGCAAGTCTCACCATAGGTACAGATCCAGCCCCAGGGAGGAGAGAGCTAAGGGACTCCAGGCAGCTAAGTGTGCTGGAGTCAGCCTCAGTGCCCATCGGGTCCTCATAGCCAATCTGCAGATGTCCACAGTGGCCAGGAGGGGTGCTCAAGTCTTCTGTTCTGTTTTGTCCCAAGGGAGTGCAAGCCCTCGGAGAACCCTCCAATGCTGTACTCTGAAAAAAAAAAAAAAAAAAAAACTAGATGAAAAACATAGTACCCTCTTTCAAGAAAATATCTTATTTGCTATTAGCGATAATGAGAAATGAAACAGCATAAAAAGGAAAAGAGAGCAATAAGATATGCAAAGTCCAATTCATTTATCTCCATAATAATGAGTAATCATGACTAATTTTATAAAGTATATTGATATTATTATTATATTATATAAAACCACAGATTAAAATATATGAAATAATTTTTTCATGGGGACATAAAATATCAGTGGTAAGATTGACAGACGATGACAAAAAATAGATTAACTCAACATCTATTTAAACAGCCCTGGCTGGTGTAGCTCAGTGGATTGAGCGTGGGCTGGGAACCAGAGGGTCCCGGTTCGATTCCCAGTCAGGGCACATGCCTGGGTTGCGGGCCAGGTCCCCGTGAGGGCCATGTGAGAGGCAACCGTACATTGCTGTTTCTCTCCCTCTCTGTCTCCCTCCCCTCCCCTCTATCTAAAAATAAAAAATAAAATCTTTAAAAAAAAAAAAAACATCTATTTAAACAACAGTGTTCAGCATTAGTGAAAACTTATTTGTACATTATTAAAAAGCATCTTTTATTTGTATTTGTTGGAATAGATATTTTTTATTCTTAGTTTTTAAAATGATTTCATTTTTATACATTATGAAGTCATTTCATCACACTTGTCCTTGTCTACTGTTGCTCCTGGAATTAATCATTAGGAAGCATTTTTTTTTCATCATTGGCAAACACTTGAAGGGAATTTTTCCTTTAAAACAATTTTGCAAATATGTTTTTTTAAGTAACACAAAAACAAAATTGGATTCAGTAAACATAGCATTACCTCTCCAACTACATCAATGTAAATGAGATATTCAGAAAGTCATATTGGTTGAATAGCAATATCTGAAAATGCCCTAAGAAAATAATTATAACCTGCTTTTGGCACTGAGGCAGAACCTGTTATTTTAAAGGGTTTCATTATGTCTTCCATTCTGCCATCAATATTTATATGTTGTTTTCTGGATGACTTCCTTCTTATATTTCTTGGTACTTAGAGCCATCTATTTCTCACTTGTCCAACTTGAGAAGCTGAGGTGATCAATTTATGAGATAAAGATGAACTATGTTCATAATAGTAAATAGAATCACAAGAATACCGTTTTACTTATCATTTAACAAAATGGATATCTGAAAATAGCAATCAAAAAATTGAAAAGATCCGTAGCGAGAAATAGTAATTTCTGAGTTAAGTACAGTACCTGATATGATAATAGTTGAAATTCATTTGCATATCTTAGCAACAACTCTGCAATAAAATTGTGGTTCCCTGGAACATTTGTTCCTGCTTGTATTCATAGCTTACCTTTTACTTGGAGAGTCTTAAAATCCTTGACTTTATGTAGATTTATATATATAAATATTTATACATATATAGAAAAAAAACAAAAAAAAAAGAAAAGTTTCTTGGTCTTCATAATTTTCAAATCAAAATTCAAAATTAAAGTGGTATTCACTTCTTTCTATATTTACCTCTGAGTGTCCTCTATTAATAAATGCTTTAAGAAAATGACAGGAATGAATCAACATAAACATAGGATTGCAGTTTTGACTGCAAAAAATGTATTGCTATTTTATGCCAGATATCAAGACTGAGATATAACAACAAATAGGATACAAAAAATAGAGAGATAAAACTTTTATTTCAGAGCTTCTAACAAAACATAGGATGACTATATAGTGAGGTATTTAAAGCTTTATAATACAGTTTAAAAGGAGTGATGCAATTTAATGAATTTAGTAATATAAGCATATTTAATATGCAGGATATATATTGAATCATATGAAACAACCAATATTTAACTAATTAAATTTACATAAAGTGATTCAACCTAACATTATAAATATAAATAGTTCACAAATATACTACAGATATGCTATAATTAAAAAATAGTCATTAATAGTACTTATGTTTATTTGACATGACTCTATAATGAAGAATTGTTGGATCTATATGGAGCAGGGGACATATACTTGATCCATAGATAAATTAATTGTTTATTAAATTATATAAATATATATATAAATTGAGTACTGTAGCTTAGTGCTACCTGATCACAAATACTTCAGTATTTTTACATTAGAGACCCAATGTTAATGTTAACAAGTTTATGTTTATAATAAGTTAAGTATAAGAAAAAGCACTGGGCCCTGGCTGGCATGGCTCAGTGGTTTGCTTCCATGCTGGCCTGTGAGCCAAAGGGTCCCCGATTTGATGCCCAGTCAGGTCACGTGACAGGGTTGCAGGCCAGGTGCCCAGTAGGGGGCGCATGAAAGGAACTCATTGATGTTTCTCTCCCTCTCTCCCACCCTTCCCCTCTGTCTAAAAATGAATGAATAAAATTCTTTTAAAAACACTAAAGAAATAAAAGAAAAAAACATTGGATTGATTTATACACCTCTATGTACAATTTTGTACACACACACACTCACACACCCACATAGTAATATATGCGAAATTCTTAGTTTTCTGTGTTAATACTTTTGTTAATATTAATGCAAAGAATACCAAAACACACTTTTCTTTCATTTAAAATCATTTTACAGTATTGTAGAATGCTGATAATCATAAGCCAGTTTTACTTACAGCAAAGAAGGTTCATTAATATATAGCTGTAAAGGGGAGTATACGAGTGATGGGGATGGGCAGGGTTTAAGGAGGTAACCGTTTAAATTGTGGACATTGACATCAGATACATACAGATTTTTTACAGATTCTGTCACTTAAAATTAAGTTCATTCTTGGGAAAATCGTTTAATCATTACAATTTTAACTTCTTTGTCTATAAAATGGCAACATAAATCAGGTTAATTCAAGAAATGAGCCAATTCATAAGAAATCACTTGTCAAAGAAACTAACACATGATAAGTCTAAACATTAATGGTCAGGATCATTACTTCCAGGTCTGGGTAAATAATTTGCAGGACCTAGTGCAAAATATAAATATGGAGCCCCTTATTCAAAACACAGGGGGAGAAGTATTGTTAAAGGCACTAAGATGTATCAATTTAAATCACTCCAAATATTATGTTTCATATACCTTTGCTCTTCTCTGAATATCACAAATCCCTTCTACTCTAATGCCTAAGCATGATTCTTCTTCCCTCACAAACTCTGTTTGCACACAGGCTCCAAGTATTTTGATCCTAAATGTGCCTCCAGGGAACTTTGATTTACATCCATACCCACTATTAACAGCTACAGTTTTGTCATCTCTTGAAATGTGATTTTTCCATTCAATGTTTTTAGAGCAGGTTAGTGTTTGCTAGCCTTTTTGATTAGGCTATTCACTCTTCTTCCAGTGAGCTGTGTGTATGGAATAGAATAGAGTGGGAGAGTCACCTGGTATTCATCCCTGAGGGCCATTATTGGCTGTGCTGAGACATTTTCTACCAGAAAAAAGAGTGGGCAGTTAGTTTTTGTTTTTGTTTTTAATAACATGCAAAATATGGAGGAAGCCCTTTAACCCAAATAATTTCAGTGGACAGAAACCTTAAAATAAAGGTGGCACAAAATTTATACCTTTCATTTAAACTTTGAAAGTGTATATATATAAATTTATTTTAAAATTTTAGGAATTAAGGTCAAGGGCTTTGCTTGTAAGTCAGATGATGGATAGTCCTTTGTACTTTCTCTTTCTATTCTTTCTTTCTTTAAATTTAAATATACCATTTTCATAATTCACTCATTGCAATTTTCTACTTTCTTCTCTTTAAAGCACATCAAGCAATTACAAACACTTTTGTAAGCAATTTGTGTGCAGAATCCTTTTAAAATTCTGTGATTTCTTCTCCAGTTTTTTTTTTTTTTATAATTATCCAGACACACTTACTTTGGAAACATATTTCAAGAAATTCACCTTCATAGAGTTGTTTTCAAAGCATGCAACTTAGTTTTATAGAAACAACTCTATTTTCAGTATCCTATTTTCATAAGGGTAAGTAGTATTTAAATGCATTATGTAAGTAAAAAACAAAACAAAATGAAAACAACTGGTACAGACAGATTTAGGGCTAAACACATCTGATACTTGGTACACAACCTACTGAAACAAAGAGAACAGAATGTGAGAGACAGAAGTTGTATAAGCCTAAAGCATAAAACTAGCTGTAGACTTCGGTAAATATGTAACTGAAGGACTGGGTAGCTTTGTATTATGTGGTATGTTGGCAAAATAAAGGTCATTTAAATGAACTTCTGTTATATTCTTATTCCTTATCTCTTTAAATTTAACTTATTTTAGTCCAGTCTTACCAACTTTGTCTATAAATGGGAAGAGGAATTGTCATGAACTTATGTTTGTGATGTAGTCTTTCCCATAAGTCAGCCCAGCAAGTGCTCAGCAAGCTGCCTGCTGAGCATCCTGACACCGAGGAATAGACAATAGTCACACAGAGTAACTATTCTATTCACCTAAAGTAGAACATCAACATACATTAATATCTGACTCACACTCTAACAATCTAAGAGAAATATAACACACACAACAATCAGTGGGGGACAACGAACCTGAGTCCCAGAGTCTCAGCCTGCAGGTCCGGAGACAGCACTGCGGGCAAGAGCTGTTGGTATCTTGTAAGGAAGGATCTCTGGAGCCAGGTGGGCAGCAGGGCAGACAAAGTCTTCAGTCAAGCAGGGCAGAGCCTCCAGTGGCCAACGCCAAGAGAGATAAATGTGGTAATGTGTGTGGAGCTCAGCTGTCTCAGCAGTGGTCTGGAGCCTGCCTCAGTTACACCTTGAAAGTGGTGCACTTCACCCTCCTGGGTCTTTCGATAAATGTCTTGGCACCCCTGATGCCAAGTGTGGAATTTTCCCAGGAGCCTATGAGTTACACAGCTGTTCTGCTTGACACCCCTGAGGACAAGTGGGGAATTTCCCCAGAAGCCTGTCTATGGGTGGTCTCACTCTGCAGAAATGGCTGTCCTGATCACACGTGCAGATGTCCTAAGTGTGTCTCCTTGCCAGATGTGTCTGCTCTGACTTAGGTAGTTTCCCTCTTGAACCAAAGTGTCATGGCTGGCAGCCATCTTGGTTGGAATGAGTGACTTCTCTTTGTTTTATATACTTTATGCTGTCTTGATTGGACCAATACCATTTTGTTGGTCCTGCTCTCCACAGAAAGTGGAACAATTATTTTCACACTTTCTAAATATGTAAATATTTTTGCCCTTTTAAATCCCCATAATGTGATAATACTCATAGCTTAGATGATGAGCTTGCAATAAATTATTTTTAAATATAATATAATGAAGATCTGTAGGCCAGAACCCAGAAGCAATACAGGTAATAATGCTGAGTATTTGCAGTTTGGGAAATATGAAAGGAAAGATAAACTTGTTAAAATTATTGTGGATCTTTTCTGAAAACTTTTCAGAAAAGGGCCTGATTAATGAATACAGTTTACACGTACAGAAAGGAAATATGAAAAATTGCAATAATTGGGTTTTCCCATGATAAGAAATCAGTTTAGTGTTTAATTCTGATTATACATGGGAGCTACTTTTAGACAAACCACTTGAGAAATATTAACAATAACTGGACCAGAATAGGTATAATTTTGACCAAAGATTATTTCAACCTATTTGGATTAATATTTATATATTTTAATATCTTAAAAGTAAAATATATTAAGAATATTTCGATACTTTGTCTTTATCTAACAACAATTAAGGCCAAGGCTTTACATCTCACTAATCCAGAGTTAACCATCCCTTTCTCCCCATTCATTCCTCTGGAGTGAGTGCTAATTCAAGGTTCAAGATCCTGAGTTTCAGGAAGCAATTCAGTTGTAGTACCCAGAGCAAAAAATATGGATTTTATAATCTTCTGTCTTCACACTAGTAATTAGTATTCTTGTACTATACTGTAAATTGTATGTAATAATGTTTTTATATGATATTGTCATATAAAAAGTAAATATATTTTATTTGGTCTTTTATTTTTTATTTTATTTTTTAATCCTCAACTAAGGATATGTTTGCATTTTAAATCCTAAACAATTATGATATAATATTGGAAATATCTCATAGACACTTAAAAGTGACATATGTTTTCTGTGTGGTTTATAGTTCTAATTACTTAATAATTCTACAGCATTAATCATACTGCATTTTGTTCAGATCATTCACTTTTTCCCACATGACTGCTCAAAGTTAAAGAGATTTTTGAAACAACTGGTCCAGTTAATTTTTAGGCTATTATGATTTATATATATATATATATATATATATATATATATATATATATGATTTTTCTTCATGTTATAATCCATACTTATTAGCTGGTATTCTTGAGTAACTCTGTTTATTTAATATTATTTATCTTGAGTTCTATCGCTTGATGTAAGCATATTGCTCCCTGGTTATCTGGATGTTGCTGCCAATTAGTCCGAGATTCATTTTACTGTCAAAAAATTTGTTTCACTTTGTGTTAGTTTGTAGATTACAGACTTTCCTTTTTTTTTCTTCTCGATGGTTTGTTTTTGTTGTTTATTTCTAATGCAACCTGAAAATTTCTATTTTTAGTAGTAGAAGTTTTAATTTCATTTACGTTTATTTTCAGAATTGACATATTTGGTCCTTTGTTAACTTTGTTGCATTTAAAAAACATTCTTGTTTAGCCTGGGCTGGTATGGCTCAGTGGACTGGCCACAGGCCTGCAGTGGATTGGGCACGTTCAATTCTCAATCAGGGCACATGCGTGGGTTGCAGGCCAGGTCCCCAGGAGGAGGCACAAGAGGCAACTGCACATTGATGTTTCTCTCCCTCTCTCTCTCCCTCTTTTCCCCTCTCTCTAAAAATAAGTAAATAAAATCTTAAAAAAATAAATAAATTATTGTTTATATGATACCATGCATCCTCCATGAAGTGCTTTACCTCTGAATTCTTCCTCTAGTATTTTTTAGGGAAAATACATCAAATTAATTATTATCTTTCTACACTAGTTATAAATAATATCTATATTGTAATACATATATGGTAATGAGGAAACAAAAAGTTTAAAAGCCTTGTGTTTTGCTAAGCAGTTAAGAAGTGGTCAAATCAGGATTCTAATATAGTTCTGATGTTAATGCCCCACTGTATGTACCTCAAAGAAGAGAAAGAAATTCACCTTGTATATTTTACTAAGGCTAATAGTTCACACACTAAACTATAAAATGATATTTGGGACTGCAGTGGAACATAGGCCGAGATGAAATGGAATGAGCTGGTCCAAGTAAAGTATATCTGCGTATTACAGGGTCTCTCTGTGTTAATTGGTGTCATATTTTAAAGGCCATGGTCAGTAATTTTCATTTGATATAAGTGGCTATTTGGCAACACGATAGTGCTATAAGGAGCTGAGTAATGGGATCAAAAGGACACTTCCCTTAGCTGACTATTACTTCTTATTTAATATACATTAAATAGACTATTAGTCAGGGAACCTTGTAAAGAGGCTATGGCACCATTTATAGCTATTGAAAATAATTTAAATTGTGGCGGGATGATTAAAGAAAAGCATTATACATAGAAAATATATGAACAAGGACTTAGAAGCATTTGGTGATATCCTAAAAGAGATATGATTGCTAAGGTCAACTTAATACTACATGGCCAGAGTTTTGTAAGAGCATAATGGCCTTGTTTTTATATGTATTTCATTTAGGTGACAGTGTACATGCAAATGAGCTATTATTATGTTGAAAATATAAGAATTATGGCTGTAAATGTTGTGTTTGTACTGAAAAGTCACATACAAATAAATATCTTATTGTAGGTTGCAAAAGCAGCTTCCAGAGGGAAGAAAAATTTTACCTCTACCTAACTTAGGTTTCCAGCTGCATTTTAAGGAAAGAACAATAAATCTGTATCAAATGACAGTACAAATTGAGTAGTTCTGCGCTTTCAAGCACAACAAACTGTGGGAAGGTAAATATATGGGAGGGAACTAATGGAGTGAGGTTTGCAGATTTTGTTATTCCCTCCCTTCTGTGGCCTGATAAGAGTTTGCCTCCAGTAAAAAGAGATATTATATCTGGCCTTTAGGAAGAAAATAGGGAGGTTTTCTTCTGGGTTTGCAGCTTCTAAATTGCCTTCTGCTCAAAATAATTTTCCTGTCAAACAAACATATTTTGGGGTGACATATTCTAGTTCTTTTATCTTCCTTATTTACCTCAACCTCCTTGTGGAGGTGTGCTCGTAATTAGAAGCAACATATTGGGAGGGTGGAGCTTTCATCAGAGGGATCCTGTTTTGATTTTTAGAAACTGTTAGAACATTTATAAATAATTTTTAAAACTGTGAAGCCTCTAAGAAATCTTGTAGTTGAGTTAGGGATATATTGGACATTAACTTTCTGAGAATGTCAATGAATACTGGACCATCTAATCCATGTGACTATGATGTGATGTTCTATGCAAAAAGCATATTTTTTGAGTAGACAAAAAAAACAATTTGTAACCCAAGACAAATCAAACTAGAAGTTGGCTTGTGTAAAAGATATGTATGTGGTAGATAATCTGTGAGGGAAAAAATGTTTGTATGTTTCACATTTCAAACATGTTGACAGACTTCATACTATGAGGACAACATTCTTGTTGTTATTAAATTCTAGTCAGAAAGACCATTGACAGACAAACATATGAACAAAAAGTTTCAGAAATAAATAATTGGTCTGAAAAAAAATAAGTACAGTTATGTCGTAAAAGATGACCAGGATACCCTGGTTCTTATATTGAATTACTGATATTTGGGGGAATTTGATTAAAATAAGTACACAAAGAAATATGAAATCTAAAATTAAATGTGGGAAGAAACCCGTAGTGAATGTCCTGTATCCATCTTCCTCCAACTCTTGTGGAAAAGCCTGAAAGTATAGTGCCAACATCTATAGAGAACTGAGATAAATGATGGCTTCATGGATTAAGCCACCAGTTCTATCAAATGGCCAAATCAGTTCTTCAAATCCTTGGAGCACTTTGGATCTAATCCCTGGACTTTGTGAGAATATATACAGACTATGTATATGGATCAATAATTAGCTCACAGTATTAGGAATTGCAAACGATAAATCTTGAATATGAAACTGTCAGAACCCAAATGGTGTGACGGCGAGAGAGGATTCCTCAATTTTGTGCTTGAATAGCAAGTAGCACAAACAACCCCCAGTTTTATTTAGATTTTTTATAAACAATATTCTTAGTATAATTATGTTCCAAATATTTAACATAGATATAATAAAAATGATCTTTTGCTTATCTGAAATTAAATTTTGACTAATGACTATTTTATCTAGCAACCCTAGGTTTATGAGGCATAGCCTTATTATATGTTACCTAACCCGTTGGTTAAAATATTGACTTTTGCTTCTTAGAATTCACAGTTCCGGCTCTGGGAGGACAGGGGACGTTTTAGGAAAAAAGGACTTTCCAAAAATTATTAAGTAATGCTGTGTGTTGATGATTTATATTCACTCCTTAGTAAAGTGCTAAACAAAACAAATGTCCATGCTGCTAAAGAGAGAAACTTCCATTTAAGCTTACATGTCTGCAAGAATAAGAAAGGCACATGTATACAGTTGTGAAAAAAGAGAACCTTTCTGCTTTTTGCCAGAGATCCAACACTGCTGAGTGTCTATAATTTGAAACTGCTAAAGTAGCTTCTCTGCCTCATGCCATAGTGATGCTGAACCCAAAAAAATGAAGGTCAGAAATATTAACATTAGCTTGGCATCCAATGAGAAATTAAAATAACAACAAAAACATCATGGAGTCCTGACCAGTGTGACCTAGTTGGTTGCTTGTCATCCGGCAATGTGAAAGGTCATTGGTTCAATTCCTATGTGCCTTGGTTATAGGTTTGGTACCCAGTTGGGGCATTACAAGAGGCTGCAGATTAATGTTTCTCTCCCTCTATTCCTCCCTCCCTTCCCCTCTATCTAAAAAATAAAAATAAAAATGAAATATATATATATGGTCTGTCCAGAACATATCTAGCCATATAATATGAAGAATTGATACCTCAGTCCCCTTCAAAGTAGGCACCTTGGAACCTCACATAGTTCTCCTAGTCACCATCAGCTGCCCTGTCAAGATGAAGCTGCCAGTTACCAGTTGCCCATTGCTGTGACCTTCTGAATCATCTAAATAGTTTCTGCAGAGGAATGTTCAATCTTAATGCAAAATTTGACTCAGATTTGTTACTCTACTCTCTCAATCATTTTGAGTGCCGCAACCACACAGTACACATGCTCACTCAATGGCATCTACTGCCCCCACTGACTAGTACAGTGAAGTCCTCACTATTCACCCATGTGCATTCCAGGCCACTCTTCTTGGCTGCCAGGTGACACCAATGTCACACAAACTGTTCTTGTTATATTAGCAATGGCTGTTTTTTTCTGGACAGACCTTGTATATCATAGAACCTAATTCTTTATCCCCTCCCTAAAAATCTTCAGTGAGTGCTGTGTTTGACAAAGATAATAGTAATCTCCTCTGTAGTTACAATTTATTAGATAACAGGAACAGAACACAACTGACTAGTTTTATCCACTGTTTCTTATTGCTTAGAGTCAAATACCATACGTGAAACCATAAACTGAGTCCTATACATCCATGGCTAAAAGAGAGTCCAAGAGTAGGCTTCACATTAAAATTTCATGACTTAAAAAATTTCTCCTGCTGGACATTAATAAAATGGCTCCCTGTACCCAATTACATCTTTGTTCAATAGTATAAGTTTTTAACGCAGTTAGGGCTGTGACATCAAGCAGGATGGAGATACATAGTTATCCCACATCAGCAGTGAATTGGCAGACTGCAGATCATTAGACTTGGAAATGAGTTGATAATGTGTTAAGACAAAAGTATTCCTGTCCAACAGAATGTAGTACGGGACCTGAACCGATGATCGCCGTATATTCCTTTTACTTGTAGACGTTTCTAAATTAGAATGTTTATTGTTATACCCTTGTATTTCTGTTCACCATTATATTTTGTATGTGGAGTCGTGTTTATAAAACACTTTTTATATTCTGGAATAAGATATGATAATTCATATAATTATAAGCATAATAGCTACATCCTCAGTTATGTGTTATTGGGGCAGTTGCATTGGGTTAGAAATTTTTGGGTATCTGGATATAAGCGAAGATTGCTTTCTAAATATATAGCATGTGTGCAAGGTCTGGGCCCTTAAGGATAGACGGTGGCATCCACTCTTCATTCATTTTCAGAATCTCATTTCCATTGTGATAATAACAAGAGAGAGGCACCCATTTCATCAGGGATTGGGTTAGATATAGCCAGTTGGTTGCTTGATTAACACCAGAATTATCAGGTTCTTTTCTTTGAAGCTGGTTTTGGAGATAAGAGAGAGAAAAACGGAGATCAGGGAGAAGAAGGAAACAATATAAGAGAAAGCATGTGAAAAGCAGTTAATATATCTAAAGTCCCTATAGGCTATTGTTTTCAATCCATATGTTGCAACAACCTATTTTGGGGTTGTAACATTATTTTAATGTATGATGGCCAATGATTTGTTTTCATATAAACCAGAGTAAACTATTTTACTAAACTAATTTACTAAACTATTTTAGTAAACTAAAATAGAATAATTAAAACATCAATGTGCATCACATAGAATTAAAATGCTGTTGTGTGATACTTTTATTTATGTGGATACATGGACATGAGTGGCTTTTCAGTATCAAGAGGTAAAATATACTTCTTACTTTGGGTAATTTGTCAAACAATGTTTGAAGTCGAGGGAGAAAGACATAAGAGTTCTTGTAACTAATCCTTTCAATAGTGTAAGCTACGCCCAAATTCCCTTTGTGGTTTACATTCCATTTTTATTTTTCTGACTTACAATTCATCATTTAATCCTCCCAACATCTCTCTAAGGAGGTACTATTAGTACCTCAACTACATCGTTGAGAAGATTGAAGCACATAGAGTTTAAGTCCTTTGCCTGAGTTCACTCAGTTAGTAAGTGGTAGAGTAAGGATTTACACTAGCATCCTGTAAAACTAGATCTTATTGAGTAGTGGCAATGGAATAGAGAACAATCTATATCCTGTAGAAATATGTAATTTAACATTTTATAGAAATTAAATAATCTTGCTGAAACTGGAAAAGAAACGTTGACATTAATTGTGGTGTCCTAGAGTTGAGGTCATGTCTTCTTGTGGTTGAAATTCCCAGGCCCGTTCAAATTGTTTCAGGAAAGTGCTGTGCTGTGATTGCTGTTGACGAATTAGTGTGCAACCCTTGAGTCCCTAAATGCCGCAGTTAGATGTTTAGAATAAAGTGCTCATTAGTGACATTAATAACTCATTGTTCTTGAAACCAGACAAACATGATTAGTTATTTAAAATATTTTAGTTTCAAATTGTATTTATTATATCTATCGAGAAAATCAAATACTATTTTTTAGTTAAGAAAAAATGTTATCGATATTTTCAAAGTGGAATATTGAATTTAAGGTGGTATTATCTCTATATGATACTACTTAATTTGCTCATACATACTTAAAGGTATTAGTAATGGGGTCAATGGAGGAACCAGGCCTCTAATTGATGATATATAGAGAATATACCTAATTATTTTGTAATCATTTGGATCCATACGTATACTATGAGCAGCTCATGGGGAATTTAGCTCCTGTGCTTTACTTTAGAGAAATGAAGACTAAAAATGCTTGTATCGATACAGGTATCTGTACATGACATCTTCTCTATGCTAGGCATGCCATATATTTCATTTCAGAACAATAAGGAAACATAATCAACTGAGGTCTAGTGGTATTAACCAAACCGTCGGAGACCATGCAGTGTACTAGTTGAAGAATTAATGTGTAATTCTAGATCTGCCTGAGTCCAAAATTCATACTTTATCAACTATAGTCTCAGGCGAGTTGGAGACCGGGGCAAAGGAGTAGAATGTGAGGTGTAGAGAGCATTCTCTGTCTTCAGAGAAAGTGTAAACAGACTTAAGATGAGTACAAAATATTTATTTTTGTGTCTAGGTTGAGCTTATTACAAAGATATCAAGCATTAAAAGAAGTCAGTTTCACATAGGACACCTTGGAGTACTGTGTGTATGTGTAGCCAACGTAATTCCTTAAGAGTGGCGGGCTTTTTAAACACGATGCACTCTCTCTCTCTCTGCACCATTGTGGATGATCAGGATAAAGCAGCAAACACTATAGAATTCGGTACCAAAACTTTGGAAGTCAGTCAATGTCTAGATATTTTAATTAGATATTATAGCCAAAAAATATTTGAAATCTTTGCAGAGCAGTTTTTGTACTATTTTAAAAATATTTTATTAGCATGGCATTTTATTAGGATTGTTGAAGAGATAAACACTGGAGGGAAGAAGTTAAAATTGTTCCTTAGATTTACATTTATTTTACCAAGATCATTATATCAGAGTTAAGATAAAGAGCACAGCGTTAGGTAGGGCACAACACCCATAAACTGATAAAGAATTAGCTGGTGGAAAAGAGGGCAGCCTCACCAATACATCTTCATCCTTTTTTGCAACATTTTTCTCTCTCTAACTGTGATCTTAATTTTTATTCACATTAAGCGTACTAACCTTAATTCCCCTTTTTAATGTCTTAGTTGCTCTTAGCATCATCAAATCATGATAAGTCCCTTAGTACCTTCCTAGCTTTAAGTATGTTTTAGTGCTCTGTGACTTGCTGGGCATAATTTAAAGCTGAAATGCAACTTTTTAAATCTCTTTTTGGTTCAGTTAATTTATTGCCTATGAGAAGTGAGAGAATAATAGAAGAAATAATTCTCTAATGACTTAGTGTTATAGAACCTTCGTACCAGGTTTTCTAATCTGCAGGGCTCAGTTAAGCAGGAAGGGCCAAGGAAAATGTAAGGGGGCCATGGTTTCTTCACGACAGAGGAAAAACTTGGCATAACTGCTCTGACGATGCTCATTGCCATTATAATGGAATTGCGAGATCAACTGGAAAATATTTAAACGTGGTCATGCAGATAAGTTTCTAAAATAAAGGTTTGGAGTTTAAATACTCTATCCTAATGACTGGAGTAAAAGTCTATCTTTCCTTGTGCAAAAAACCTAAACTTAGTTCAAGGACAAATGCTATATGCCGACCAAAATAATTTGCTTTCCCCACACTGGAATAAAAGTAATTTAAAAATCAATATCAAGACATCAATTCTTTGATAGAAAGAAAGATGTGTTCGCTAGGCATGTGTAGATACCGAATATAAAGTTATGAGACCAGAGTACTCGAGAAATATCTGTATTTTTTTGTTCAACTCTAAAAAGGTAGTTGCATATCTCTTGATACTCTCGAGATACACTAGAGAAATTCCAACCATGTGAATGTGAACTGACTGTTCTGAATAGGATTCTGTATTCTAGCATCAAATCTGAAGGGAAGAACCCAGCAGTAAATATAAGTGGTTAATGGGAAAGTAATTGACTCTGTGAAACTGCACATGCCTTGTTCCAAAACAATAGGTAATAAACTAAAAGAGATATAATGTAGCATAGGAATAAGAAAGAATTGCCCTAAAGATTTCATGAGTAGTATGTACACATCTGAAAATTTAGTATTAAAAGAATGCTTTCTTAGAAAATACATGCTTTGTGATTAAATTTGAGATAACAGCATGGATATGAATGTACATAAAAACATCTATCAGAGATGGCAAGAAAGTGAGAAAAATCCTTAAAAGATAAAAGTTCAGAGAAAGCACAAACTCAAAGAGATCAGGTTATTTAGCCATACCAAAAGCCTAGCCTTGGGGCTTCTACATTCCTCAATGGCTTAGAACTTGGACACAGCACGCAAACCCTAGGTCCCATTAAGTAGGAATAAAAGTATTTATCTCATAGTGGTAGGTACTGAGGAAAATGCCTGTCTTAGTTTGACTCTGACTACAGAAAGAGAAAACAAAATTCTCCTAAAATTTCTAACTATGTGACTGCTCAAACAGATTTGGAACAAGATTGTATATCACATCTACTTTCAGAAGAAACCTCGGTGGATAATTTGTTTTAAATAGACCTCAGTCATCAACAAGGAAAACAGACTCATGGACATGGACCACATTGGTGATTGCGGGTTGGGGAGTGAGGGGAACGTAAGGGGGATAAATGGTAATGGGAAAGCACAGTAAAAATATTTTTTTAAATATCTCCTGGATCTGAAATAAATAGATATATAAATGACTAAACAAACAAACAGACCTCAATTAACTAATGCTTCTATTTTCCTGAGAGAAACAAAAGCAAAATTCACCTTAAATAGACCTCAAAAAATTACCTTAAAAGTGTTTACAAATTATGGACAAATTATAAATCATAAAGTGCATGCAGAAATAAGACACCATTAGAGAGATAATGGAAGCATTAAACAATCACTTGAGCCAGCAGGTATTGTATTTATTAAAAATATACCATGAAATAAGTTGTTTTTCTATACTGAAAAACAAATTATTACCTTTGAAGTTCTAGTATTTAAAAAATAATTCAGCTCTATGTTGCTTAAGAGACATTTAAAAATACTAAATTAAAAAAAAGCAGGCGTAGGTAAATTGATATGAAACAAATTAGACAAATTATAAAATATGTAAAAAGAATCACTACACAGTGATAAATATTTGATTTAACAGGAATATATAGACATTCTAAGTGGGAATACGCCTGATAACATAGGTTGAAAATAGATGGTAAAACTTTAGAATTCCAAGTAATGAAAACAACTAAATCACGTTGACAAATTTTAACACATATTTCCTTGGAATTGACTGAAAAATCAGACAGAATAATCAGTCAAAAATTGAAGAAATGTCTATTCAAGTGCTCAGCCCATTTTTCAATCAAGTTATTCGTTTTGTGTCTATATTCATCAGGCATGCGGTTTGCTCTTTTGTGGTTCATCAATATGATACTACCTCACACGAGTCAGAATGCTATTATTAATTAAAAAAAAAAAAAAAACAAGTATCGGGGAAGATGTTGAGAAATCTGAATGCTTCCGCTCTGTTGGTGGGAATGCCAAATGATGCAACTGCTATGGAAAACAGTATGTGGTTCCCCCCAAAACTAGACAGAACTGACATGGCCCAGCAACCCTGGGTATGTATTCAGAAGACTTAAAATCAGGATATCATACAGATATGAGCACCACCTTGTTCACTGCAGCAGCACTGCTCACAGGAGCTGAGATGTGGAAAAGACCTAAATGTCCTTTGACAGGGGAATGGATAAAGAAAATGTGGCATAGACTGTAAAGATGCAACACTATTCAACCTTAAAAAAAGAAGGAAATTCTTCAATAGGTGATAACAGGGATGAATTTGAGGACATTATGCTAAGTGAAATAAGCCAGTTTCAGAAAGACAGATACTGTCTAATTCCACTTATATGAAATAATCAAATTCATTGATTAAAAAAGTGGAATGATGATTGTTAGGGAGTTGAGGAAGAGGAAAATGGGTCACTAATCAATATGTATGAAGTTTCAGTTAAGCAAGATGAGTAAGCTTTAGAGATCTTCTGAACAACATTGTACCTACAGACAAAAATGTATTACACTTAAACATTTAAGAGTAGAGATTGCATGTTGTGCTCTTGCTACAATGAAAGAAAAATTTAAAAGGACATAAAAACAGAAGAAGTATGTTGTACTACCAAAAATAACAACAAAATTGGGTAATCACTATTTTCTTCAACATTCTAAGGTAACTGGAAACAAGAGCAGGTGCTCAAATGTTGGCTAAGAAAAGAATAAAGTAAGTGTGTATTTGTGAAATATGTTATTTGCAATGTAATTGTCTGAATTTAGTCATGCATATGTCCGTCTGGGCAAACAATGCCTGAAACAATGGGGACATTGTTTTAAATAAATGCTGATGTGATATCAAGGAGCAGGAAGATGATATTGCTGATGATTTTTATACCAACCCTTTTTCAAAAGTATCCTGTAATGTGTATAAGGAGTTTATTTTCTATTTGAAGTCATTCAATTCCATGACTGTCTATAAATAGAAATCTTTAGAGACATGATTTCAACTAATATCATATACATTTCCTTTGAGGGAATATAACAGGATATTTTTATATTGCATGATGTGTTTTAATAATATTTATCTAATAGTTGTCTCTATTTTAAATTAGTTTCTTATATCAAAGTCCCAAGGAAAAGAGGCCCCAGCAGAATAAGAGGGGATAAGGAAAAAGATGAATGCATTC
This sequence comes from Micronycteris hirsuta, assembly GCA_004026765.1. Classification (NCBI taxonomy): domain Eukaryota; kingdom Metazoa; phylum Chordata; class Mammalia; order Chiroptera; family Phyllostomidae; genus Micronycteris; species Micronycteris hirsuta. Next base: position 83,628 of record PVJI01002397.1, read on the forward strand.
ATTATGAATGAATGTATTCTGATTTACTCAAAATGAAACTTTTAAAGAAATATATAAATATATATATATATATATATATATATATATATATATATATATAATTTAGAGAACAGTTTTGCTCTAAATGGATAATTCATTTAGAAAACATATATTAGAACTTTATTATTAAAAATTTCTGATCATTAAAATGCCTGTTCAGAATTTTGCTGAACAACACAAATTAAAATTAAAGTCAGTGATTTTTCACACTGGGATTTTTTGTATCGGGACACTCTACCATATTACATATTTTTCTGCATTGACTATTTGTACAGAAAGTGCACACTCTTTTTCAATGTTTTTTTTTTTTTTTCTAGCTATTTTGGTGACTCCAAATTGACTAGGACTATTATAGTTAAATAGCACGAATTTTAATTCAAAATAGTAAGAAATTCAAATGAATGTTCTGAGTAAATATTTGAGCTTTATTTAATCAATAGTGAAGTATTTTTATACCATTCTTCTTTGGTTTTCTAATTTGTCATCTCCCCCCTCCTACCCTTCCCCATTCACTTAACCATCACCCACTGAAAGCTGTGCAGGTGGCTCAGTACTACCCTCATTATTCATGGAAACAGAAGCAAAGAGAAGTAAAGAAGCTTTTGTTCTTAAGCAGTCAAAACAAGATATGCCAACAATAGTTACAAAGCAGTGCATTCAGAAGTAGAGATTTGAGGCTCTTTGTGAAACTTTTCTTCTTTAAAAACACTTGATCCTTCCAATTTCTCCGTCCTTGTGTATTCTATAGCTCTGACTTTTATCAAATGATATGTAGTATCTGTGCCTGCAGGAAATTTCTCAGCTAAGCATACATATGTAACACGAATTTTCTCTCAGGACTCAATATCTGTACATTGGAAACCTGCTTTATGCTGCAATATATAAGCACATAAAGGCATTGATTTAGTAAATTAATTTCTATTGAGCCCCTCTTAGTACAGGACTATGCAATTAAATAATATAATGTATTTAAAGAATGTGAAATGGTTTATACTCTTTTCTGTGAGAAGGTGTTGAAAATGCAACACTCCAGGGTTAATTACTGGCAATGGAAAAACCAATTTAGTATGATGATGTTTTATTAAGTAAAACTAAAATATGTTTATGACTTGCTGTGACTTTCTTTTTTAATATTGTTAAACTTAAAGGTGACTTTACAGAATATAATTACCAATTTCCAGAAGTAGTTTAAGGGAGTGTTATAACAAAACATTATTAAATAAATTATTAATGTTTATACATTTGATGATAAGCAAAATGCATGGAGACATACTAATAAATCAACCATAGGAATGGTTACCTTGTTTTTGCCATGTCTAGCAGCTAAGACAGTCATATATATAAATAAATAAATATGTATTTATGGCAAAGGTCTGAATGACAGAAGAGAACAGAAAACAGAGAGAATGTATTTTTTTAAATGCTTCCAATACTTTTTTTTATTTTAAGTGTCTAAAAACAGTACTCTCCATTTCTTTCTCTTTGAATGATTTTGTTAACAAGAAGTCCTTGTTTTATTGACAATTTGATCAAATCCATAAAAAGTAAGTCTAGCCAACGTGAAATTTTCAGAGACTATTATTTCTGAACTAGTTCTTGAATTAACCTTTGTCATGTAATGAAGACTCTAAGACTCTTGGGAGTGACAGTGAGCACAGTGACAGAAGAACACCTGGTTATTGGCATTTCATTCTCTATAATAGATGCCCAAACAGGTCCCTGGACACCTACAGAAATTACTAGGGTGTGTTAGACCATGACAGTTGATAAATTATAACCAGACATAATCTGAAAATAGGTTTCTAAGCTTTACTATTTTCTCTGAAAGAAAAATACTATTTGCCTTTTGGGAGGAAAATCAAGGTAAATATTCCAAAGAAACAATTAAAATAAATGAAAAATAAGAGATAGAAAAATTAGACAACAAAATAATTTTAAAAATAGGAATATTAAAAAGTAACAGATATAAAATTAATATCTATCAAATATAAAATATAGATACTAATTTATTTATATACAAAGTCATATCCAATTATTTCTTTATAAAATATACAATTTTAAACAGAAAATAAAAACAATGCCATAATATTAGCATTGATATTAATTCTGCATTTTATTTATTTTTTTTTTAAGATTTTGTTTATTTATTTTAGAGAGAGGGGAAGGGAGCGAGACAGAGCGGGAGAGAAACAGCAATGTATGATTGCCTCTCACATGGCCCACACTGGGGACCCGGCCCACAACCCAGGCATGTGCCCTGACTGGGAATCGAACCGGGACCCTCTGGTTCCCAGCCCGCACTCAATCCACTGAGCTACACCAGCCAGGGCTAATTCTGCGTTTTAATTGCAGACATTGCAAAGTATAATTTGGATTTCCTATATTCATTCTTAACTAGTTCCGGGATGATCTTCACCATTGCATTGGGAGTAGAGCTGAATTTAGTAAAGATAAGTCTAGCTGAGTGAAAAATTTAAGTTTTTGCTAAAAATCTGGGTATCCAATCAAATATTTTCAGATAAATGCTTATTAATAACATAATTACATATAATATATACTACAGTATAGAATTTATAATATAATGTATAATATATACACATAGGCATGTAATACAAACATATAGTATTTTTTATATTGGCAGGTTTCTACTATAAAGAGACTATTTTATTCCATATTATAGATTTTCAGTCTTTGAGTGATTACAAAGAAAAATAATAATATGAACTTTTAATCAGGAATAATGTTTAATTACTTTGCTACTATTGATAAATCAAATATTGTATATGTGGCTCTTTTGGTTTGGTCTGGTTTGGTATTCTCCTTAAAGAAGGTTAAAAATTCCTTACTCAGTGACATTTATCCAGGAGAAAATGCCAACCTTGCAGAAAGCAGACCCACTTGGAGAGATTCTAATACCTACTGCTGCCTGTTACTCCATTGAATTTTCTCATTTCTTACTTCAAATGATATAGGAATTCTTTATTGCATACTACATGAATTTAATAATGGACTCAAATCTTAATGTTTGAAGAATGTTTCTATAAATTAGTCAAAAAATTAATTCAGTCATCCAAATGAGCTCCCATGTGATTCTCACAATTAGCATTCATTCCCACAATTAAACATAAACCTTATAAAAACACATTTGAATATGTTCATATGGTACATCATTGTCATATGCAAAAATATAAGATAATTCAAATAGCAATAAAATTATGAAGGACTTTTATATTTTGTTTTTAAGTAAGCATGGTTAAATAAATTTGTTTATTTCCCCAGATAAAATGATCATGGGAATCTCTACCTGATATCTTGGTGTAAGTTTACTCAGCTCCTGATTAGTTCCTCTTTTGTGGCTGTCTCTTCATATCTCTTAGTAAACACATGGTCACATACTTATGACATAGATTCTATTGATTAATAGAAATCAATTATAAGCCACATGTAATTTGATTATTATAGTTTATTAATATTTATACATATCTCAGTTGAATAATAGAAATTGTTTATCATAACAGAATTTTGTAATGACATTTTAATTGGTATATTCTGAATATATTAAGAATTTTAATAATTACATTTATATTTGATGATTAATTGATATTTACCTTATCTTGATTTCATTGGATTTCAAAGCAATGAAACCTGATTTACATCTGAAATGTTCAGATTCACTTTATTTTAGCAACTTAATTTTTTGTATTTTTATCTCAGTAAAAATATTCTCATATTACTGTTATTTTTGTAATATTTCTGCTTATTCTCATAAGTTTATGTTTTCATGTTAACTTAAAAAACACTTTGTAGTCTTCCAACAAAATAATGAAGGATAAAATGAAATGAGATTATCGTGTAATAAAAAATTGATAGAAATCGTTTTATTTTGTATTGTTATTACAGTTGTCCCAATTTTCCCTCCTTTGCCCTCCTCCGCTCATGTCTCCCCTTCCCCGCCCCCACAGTCTGTTCCCACACTGTTGTCCACGTCCGTGGGGCCGTTCATACATGACCTTTGACTAGTCTCTTCCCCTTCTCACAGAAAACTTTGTATGTTAGTTTGAGAAACCTATACAGTTATGTCTATAGTAATAACCAGTAAAAACATAAAATAAGAATTAGTATATTTGTTTTACAATTAGTGAATCCATATACACATGTGAAAATGCATACATATGAAGTAGCTTTCTGCATCATTACATAGCAAGTCTACCAGTTAAGTTAGATGATATCTTTTTTTATATTCTATCCATTCTGGCAACTGGATTGTTGAGGTAGCCATGTATAATCCTTTGCTTTAGGGTTCCGTTCAGTGGAGAAACATCATGAATGTAGGTCTGATGATTTCTTGAAGTAGAACTAATCCACGGGGCCTAGTCTTCTAGTTGGACTTCAATTTTGTGTAAGAAAGCAAAAACCCATCTCATTAAGCCACTATATTTTGGTTTTGATTTTCCCTCATTGTCAATCCTAATTCTAACAACCACTATTATTTTCTTTACTGAACAATTGGAGTCCTCACCAAAAGAAAATGTACAAAAAAGGATACAATGGTGATCCCTATTAAGTTTGGCAAAATATTTATTAACATTATCATTCAATGTGCTAATTTCACAGCACTATCTAATATAGTAGACAAGAATTGAATATTGTTAGATACTTCTTTCTACTTGTATCAGGGTCCCATACAAAGAATTATCTAAACTACATACAACAGAGTAGTTCTCAAAGTGGGGTGTAAGGACCCCTGCCAAGAAGCCATAAAAACCCAAATGCTTTATGACTCCAATTTTTGGCATTAGAGAATCATTACTTCAAATTATTAACAAGATATAAATATCCTTAGTGAAATTCTGATCACATGCTGCAAAGCTATGTGGAGGGTGCTGTTTTCCTACTTGAAGTCATTGTTGCAGATGTCCTCAAGAGAGGCACAGTTACACTGAGGGGCAGGGTGTGGAAGAGCGTAAAAGCTAGTAGACAAAGACCACGATGTTGAGTCTTAAACGTTATGTTAGATATAGAATGACTCTTGTTTCTTAAATATGGAATTTACAAACACAGAATGACAATTATCTTCTTATGTTTATAATAGAGTTGGATTACCAAAAAAATTGAAGTCTACCCTTCAAAAGCCTGTGACCTGTTTGTCTGCAAACTATGTCTTAGACTCTTAAAATGTCTACTTCATGTTATGCTTTTTTGCTGATAATTTAGAAAGTTTAATGAAATATTAAATTTTCTAAATAAATATAATTTATCAAAATTTACTCAAGTAGTAATAGATCATCTTAATCTGTCTCAAATAATTAAAAATTAACTATTTACTCAGCATTAACTATTTACTTCCATCTCCTTACCCCACGTATATAGAGAATTATCTGGGCCCAGATGGCTTAGCACAATATTTAGAACAAACACTTAGATATTTTCAAGCTAACACAAGTTCTTCCTTTGAAGAAAAAATTAGAAAATATTTCTGCAATTCATTTAAGAATTCAAATCTTAGTGTAAAATATGGCATGTAAGAAAGAAACACTTGGGCAAATAGCATAACTATGATAAGTAAACTTGAACATATCAAACTCAGTATTGCATATGAAAAATACAAACAAGTGGAATTTAGCACAGGAAAGCAAGGGCAGCTTAACATTTGAAATTGCTTAATGTTTTGAACATTAATAAGGTTTAAGGTTGTTTAAGAGCTCTTGAAATGTATTTGATAATATCTAATATTCTTTCATGAAAAAAATTCTTGTCACTAAGATAATAAATGAACTTTCTTAGTCTACTAAATGGTATCTTATCAGAGAATCTAAAGCTAGAATTACAAATAAAGGTGAAAAGTTGGAAGCATTTCATTAAAAATCATGGAAATCTCAGAAATTTCACTCTTAGGTTTATAAACTGCAGCTCCTTTTGCACATAAGCACAAGGATATTTTAGAATATTTATAGTAAACTCTCTTGTAATAGTGAATAATTGGATGATGCCTAGATGTCTATCAATGGAATGGAATATTGCCCCCCAAATATAATACATTCATTCAATATATTACCATACAAGATTTTCAAAAACATAACATTGAGAAAAGATGAAAGTTCCAGAAGGATATATACAGTTTAAATTCATGAACAACAAGTCTCTGTATAATTATAGATGAAAACATATGTAATAAAACTACATAAAGATGCATAGAAACAATTGAAACTAAATATAGTAGTTACTTCTAAGGAGGGAAAGGTAAGACAATTGCACTCACTGAAGTGGAGGGTAGCACATACATAAACTCCACTGGAAGTTTTTTATTGGCTAAGCTGTATTGTTCGTGTATAATTATTCACTATGGCATTCTTACTCCTTTTGTATGTCCTATATAATAAGTAAGGCATAAGTTTAAAACTAAGAGTGAGCACTGTTTTGATGGATTTCACTTCTATGATACTATTTCAAACTCTAGAAAGATAATGAAAAGCATAAATTAAACACACACACACACACACACACACACACACACACACACACACAATATACATGAAATTCCACAAAGGTAATACAGAGAAACTGGAAATGTTTCACAACCAAATAAGAGGAATTTTTAAACAGGTATAGAAAGTGCATTCTATGTAAAAATGAATGATTGAATATTTTTGTAATTATATGGACATGAGGGTGAAGAACATAGGATTTAAATATAATAAAAAGTTTTAATATATAACTTGTATGTTCAGAATTTATTCAACTATTCCAGGTCATCTGTAAAACTTTGAAGAACAGAATTGTTGCTATGGAGATTTTATTTAATAATTATCAAACCAAAGTCTGAAAAAGCTAAAAATGTGCCTGTGTAAGAACGCAATGCTCGTGTTTGTATTTGGAAATCTGTGACATGAAACATGTGCTCAGTTTACTGCCAAGTTCTAGAGCAAAAGCTTCTACTCCCACTTAATCTAAAATAATTTTATTACTTTTAGTTTAATTCATACTTGATTCCTATTGATCTATGATTATATTGGCAAGATATTCAACATTATATAGTGTCATTGTGATTAGTAACTGAAGAAGAAACACAGAACCTTCCACGAATTATTGGGTACTCCTAGGAAAGAACACATTCTAAGTCCTGCCTTTGGGTCAGAGTACAGTTTTTAACTGTTTTGTGGAGCAAAGTTCCCTAAAAGATAGTCTTTTCCTGAAAAGTATATCAAATTGAGGAAGAAAAACCTCTATGTGCTGAATATTTATATTTTAAAAATTAGTTTGATGTATTATATGTTGATTAAATTTAGAAAAGAAGAAAATTTATATTGTATCAAATTTAGTTTTTTTCTATCATAACATTATCCTTAAGGCATTTTATATTACCATTTAAGATATTAAAAGTATGGACAAATAAAATTATACTCTGAGTTTCCTTTCATCTGTTAACCTTAAACAATAAAACAGAGTAGCAAATTTCAAACTTTTCTAAAGATTTTATTTAATGGCACAGAAAATGGGTATGTCTACATTTCTGAGTTCCTGCCTTAGTCATCTTGGGCTACCCTAATAAAATATCATAGAATGAGTGGCTTGGACAATAAAAATGTCTTTTCTCACAGTTCTTCAGTCTTGAGGTCAGAGATAAGATACTGTCATGGTCAATTTCTGAGGGGGACTCTTCCTGGCTTGAAGGTTTCTCATTGTTCCTCAAACGGTGGGGAGAAAGACCAAACTTGCCTGTGTCTCTTTTTTATAAGGACACCAACCCTGTCATGACAAGCCTACCTCCATGACGTCATCCAACCCTAATTGCATCTCAAAATACTGTCATTCCATAACACTGCCTAACAGTTTAATGAAAAGTAATTAGGAAAGTACAAAGAGTAGTGTTACTTTTGAAGTGATATCTGATACAATTTTAGTACTACTATTTAGCCGTTACTATATATAAATATATATAGTATTCGTATGTATGCTCATAAACATGATAAATGGAGTAGATCCATTGTTCAAAACCAAGATTGCAAGTATTCACATTGCACACCCAACCTGGGAAGCCCACTCTATCCAAATGCTGCCCCCCATGTTTATACATATGACCTGGAGGGAACTGTCACCGAAACTGAAGGAAACATTTCAAAACACAGGGCCTCTTCTTCTTCTTCTTCTTTATTAGGGATATGACTTTCTTTTTTTCTTTCATCTTGTGATATATTTCATATGGCATGTTATCAGTACGAAGAAGGGTTGTATTGAAAAAGTAACATTAGCTAAATACTGTAGTGTGCCATAAAACCATTGCATTTTACTGGTTAAGTAACATTGTGATAAGTATATTTCTTCTTTTTCCCTTTCAGCTATGGTGATAATTGTAAAAAGGAAGTCGTTAAGCATGAATAACAATATAGGTATCAGTTATTCCTCATTTTAGCAAATTCATTTAATTTTTTCAAAAAAGTAGTCCCTGATATCACAAATTATTAAAGAGAGAAAAAAAAAAAACTAAACTTGAATTAGAGAAGGGAAAAAAAGCTTTAGAAAAACTATTAAAAGGACACCAAAAGGAAAGAAGACTGATAAGCTTAAGGTCACCTACTCCCTTAAATTATACTACCTTTTTTCATTTAACCTTGTTATTGCTTTTGAAGTAATGTTGTGGGAGATAGAAAAGAAGAAATAAGGTGTTTCCTAACCAAAGAATTTACAAAGTTCAAGTATAAAAACCAAAATTATTACTGTAGAAAATTCAAGAAAGAAGAATTATATATTAGAAATAATGTGTGTCTTGTATACAGAGAAAAGTAAGAAAATTATAAATACTGAGGCTTGAAGTTCTGAATTATGCATATACTTAAATAGAATACTTTATGGAGTTAATGACATTTAACTTTTGTTTTCTAAGTTAATTTGGCTTGCAGAAGCTGGCATCTGACGCATTATTACTTTTTTTAAGGATTTTATTTATTTTTAGAGAGATGGAAAAGGAAGGAGAATGAGAGGGAGAGAAATAGCAATGTGTAGTCATCTTTCCTGCTCCCCATACTGGGAATTTGGCCTGCAACCCAGGCATGTGCCCTGAATGGGAATCGAACCATCAACCCTTTGGTTCACAGGCCAGCACTCAATCCACCGAACCACACCAGCCATGATGCATTATTACTTTCATATAGTATATTGATATTATATATACAGAACCTTTTATATAACATTTTAACCTCTGAAGAATAGCTCCAAATATATTTAAATGATATAATTTTTTTTATGTCACTCAGGGCATATTTTTCTTGCATAAGTCAAATTTCCTTAAAAGCAATGATGCATTTTTCCCTAAATAATTTCAGTATAATTCCGTTGCATTTATTATGTATATAATAATAAATAAATTTTTGTTTCTTCTCAGATGACAGGAAAAGATTTACATAAGATTTTTTTTAAAGATTTTATTTATTTTCAGAGAGAGGAGAAGGGAGAGAGAAAGAGCAATGTATGGTTGCCTCTCACATGGCCCTCACTGGGGACCCGGCCCGCAACCCAGGTATGTGCCCTGACAGGGAATCGAACCAGGACTCTCTGGTTCCCAGCCCATGCTCAATCCACTGAGCTACACCAGCCAGGCTATTTATTTATTTTTAGAGAGAGGGGAAGGGAGGGAGAAAGAGAGGGAGAGAAATAGCAATGTATGGTTGCCTCTCACATGGCCTTCACCGGGGACCTGGCCTGCAACCCAGGTATGTGCCCTGACTGGGAATTGAACTGGGACCCTCTGGTTCCCAGCCTGTGCTCAATCCACTGAGCTACATCAGCCAGGGCTTGCATAAGATTTTATTGGATAAGTCTGTTCACATCTGAATCTGGATTGTGAACTAAGATCACTCTTGCAGCAACAGTATACTTTAGAGAGATGCAAATTAAGGAATATGGGTAGGTACTTGTTTTAAACACCTTGAAACATACCTAAGAGTGAATACATAACAACAATATTTTATGTACCTTAGGAAAACAGTCCTCGTAAAATACAGAGAGAACCTTGGATGGTTTTATTCTCTAATACGTAATTACATATATATACATATATATATATAGATAGATAGATATAGTCTGTTTGGAAAAAGTTCAACCATTGTTAATATAACGAGAATGGTTTGTGCGACGTCAATGTAACTTGGTAGCCAAGGAGAGTGGACTGGAACGTACATGTGTGAACAATGACAACTTCACTGTACTAGTCAGTGGGGTCGGTAGATGCTGTTGAGTGAGCATCTGTACTGTGTGGCCATCACATTCAAAATGACTGAGCAAGTAGAGCAACCAATCTTAATCAAATTTTGGGTTAAGCTTGAACATTCTTCCATGAGAACTGTTAGGATAATTCAGAAGTCTGCAACTATGGGCAAATGGTACTTGGCAGCTTCACCCACTTATGCATCACATCTCATGCAGTGTTTATTGGTGAAACATCAAATCACCCAGGTGATTCAGCCCCCCTACAGCACATATTTGGTGTCCTGGGACTTCTGGCCTTTCCCAAAGTTAAAATCACCTTTGAAAAGAGGTATCAGGACATCAGTGAGATTGAGAGCTGCTGAAAAAGTACTACAGAGCAGCTGATGGTGATTAGGAGAACTGTGTGGGGTCCTAGGGTGACTCCTTTGAAGAGAACTGAGGCATCATTATCCTATGTCTAATGTTTCTTGTATCTTCTTCAATAAATGTCTATATTTTTTGTATTACTTGGCTGGATACTTTCTAGACAGACCTTGTATATTAGTTGATCCAAAAGACAAAGGGGACATGGAGAGAGAACTTGATAGATATAATAAAGATATTAAAAGCTAGTTCTCTTTGCTCTCTCTTTCCCTCCCCCCCATATCTTTGTGTGTATGTATAGTCTACAGATGAATTTGTGGTTCATTTTAATTTTTTAAATAGCAAAATTGAAGATAATAACATTAGTCATTGCATAGATTTCTTGAATGGCTAACAGAAAATATAAAGAATACAACCCTAGCTGGCATGGCTCAGTGAATTGAGTGCTGGCCTGCGAACCAAAGGGTCACAGGTTTGATTCCAAGTCTAGGGCCCATGCGTGGGTTGCAGGCCAGGTCCCCAGTAGGGGATATGTGAGAGGCACCACACATTTATATTTCTCTGCCTCTTTTTCTCCCTTCCTTCCCCTCTTTATAAATCTGAAAAAAATAGAATACAACTTGTTTGGCACAGTGCCTGTACATAGAAGATGCTCACCGTATATTGATTTGGGGGGCATTAGCAGAGGTGAAACTGTTACAGAATAGGGACCGGTAGACATAGTACTTCATGGGGCAATGGAAAGGTATTGGTAGCTTCGGATAGGTAATCGGCTTGTGATTTGCTAATTCAGTTTATAGCACAATGAGTTTTTATGCTGAGATACATACCACAATGAGTGGAAGAAGCTGGAGGACTAATTAATTGAACCAAAACACAAAGGGAACCTGTCAGAAAGCAGGTGATGCATTAGTTTTCTATCGCTGCTATGATGAAATCCCATAAACTTAGTGGTTTAAAAACACACATTGATTATTATTAGGAAATAAGAAGTCTGGAGTGGGCTGAGTGGCAGCAGGCTGCATTCATTCTGCAGACACTTAGGAGAGAATCTGTTTCCTGCTGTTTCATAGCTTCGAGGCTCCACACATTCTTTAGCTCCTGCAAGTGCTTCTAGACTTCCCTTTCTTTCTCTTTCACTTGTGAGTCCTCTTGTGATTACATTAGGCCCACCTTGATAATCTAGGATAATCTATCCATCTCAAGGGAAATTGATTAGCAACCTGAATTCCCCTTGCCATGCAACGTAAGATTCTGGGAATAGGATGTGAGCATCTTTCGGGGATCATTACTCTGCCTACCATAAATAAGTACAAGAGTTTAAAAGTATTGTAGCAGTTAGAGTCTACTGGGCTTGTGATTAGGACGCAAGGGACAAAAATATGTCTCTTAGGCAAAAGAACTGATTGTTTTCTCAAGATATAGGTTTATAACAGGCACATTACTACACATTAATAGATATTAACCATCTGCATCAAAGTTCTTTCAAACACTTGTGTCATTTATAATCATGTGTACTAATTGGGATTTGGGAACAAACTAGACAGATTGAATGGATGATTAGATTAATTAGAGGACTGTAAAAGAAGCAAGGTTATCATTACTTCAAATATTTAAATTATTGTGGACAAATGCATTAAAAACTAGTCTTCAAATAAATTTTTATTTAGAAAAGTGGTTATCCTGTTAAAATATCTTGTGATGATTTTTCAACTAAAAGCTTGCATTTTGATTCTGAATATGTGAAAGCTATTTAATTCTGCCATCTGTTCTCAGAACAATTAAGTATAAATTAATTGTGGGCAAAAAACTTTTAGACTGCATTGAATGCCAAGATATTCTAACTGTTGCACAGGAAGAATTTATTTTCCAAAATAATAAAGCAAACTATTTTAAAAAGTGAAGTAATGATGCAGACACTGCTATTCCACTATAATTTTCATTTATTTTCTTCCCAGAATTTTGTGGAATTTATATCCAGCACTTTACCTGCATCCCTGATATTATTAATACATTCGTGCTTAAGTCGGAGTTCACTTACAACTCTTGCCAGCTCCCAAATTTGCAGACTTTTAGGAACACATGTTAACATTGAAATAGTAAATCCTAACTTGTCTGAAACTGGCAGAGAAGAGAAAAGTAGTGTTGCAACATTAAATAGAAAGCAAAAGTCACTCGAGTTCCAGGTGGGTATTTTTAGAGATGTAAGTAGCTGAAGGAAACAACTGAAGTCCATCAGAAAAAGAAACAAACCGAAAGTGAACAGAAAATTCACCTGAAAATTAAGTAACTTTTCATATGCTGAGAATTATTCTAAATGGTTTAACAGAACAAGTAAGATTCCAGTTATCATAGAACATACACTTTGTAGTGTGAAAATAGGTAATAAAAATAAATAGTAATAGTAAACAATATAGCATTAATAAATGATATGTAAATAATTTTAATGTGATTTTTAATAGGTCAGAAAATTCATTTTAGGTGGTTGAGCATAGGTGCTCTGGAGAGCTGATAAATCAACTGTACTCTAGATGGCAAGACGAAGAAAACATAAGGACCCTGAAAAACTAGCAATATCCTCCCCACCAAGTATTTTTCCTCACTTACAAGATTTCCCTCTCTTTGATTGTAAAATTAATGAAATATTTTCTCATTTCCTTGATACAGAGGTTGGTAAAGTTATCTTTAGATTTGAATATGCAAAACAGTTTATTCTTGTATTATTTATTATTGTATTTGTCTTATTACTATTCTTGTATTATTATTTATTTGTATATGTCTTAGTACTATTGTTATTATTTTATATCCTTACTTGTGATTTATCTCATGGTAATGATAGCTGGTAATGTAAAGTATTTTTTTCTACCCTTGTATTTTCTCTTAATGCCAATCTTTATTTGTTTATTTTTTTGCTATAGCATTGGACATCTAATTTTTTAAATCTTTTTCATTTATTATGAATGTTTAATTAGTTAATTTTAAGTTATAAGTTTTCCATCTTTTCAAATTTTCTCATACGTAGTTCTATCTTCTAGTTCTTTACTGAGTTTTAAAATTTTCTCTCTGTTCTTTTTCTGTCTAAAGACCCGGAACTCTTATTTTTACTAATTGTTATTATTATCTGTTCATTATTTTTTCTTGTTATTTGCTTATTTTTTCAGTTTTGCACTATCTTCTCTTAAATTTCAGGAAGCATAACGTTTTTTGAAGTATCATTTTGTTCATTACTATAATTTATACATATCCTTGTACATATATGTGTGTTTGTATTTGAATACATATCTAAGCTTTTTACCTCCATCTTTATATCTTGAATTAGAATCTTTCCTCAAACGTATTAGGATCAATGTATAAATATTGGTGAAAAACTGAAAAGCTCATTTAAGGGTTTCTATTCAATGGAAATTTGCCCTAACTGGACATCACTGCAGAAAAACTAATTGGGCTTGTTTTGTTGTGTTCCCCTAATGGTCTCTGCTAGGAGTAAGTTCAAGTTTTTAAGTTGTTTATGAGTCTCTGATGTCCTATTTGGACAATATGAGCCTGAGTTTATGTGTTTTGGAACTGATCCAGGGAAGAAGGGTATGGATTTCTGCTTTTATTAGCCTGGTTTTTAAATGGTACCCATGTACAATCATGTGACCACGCAGCCTCTCCCTCTGCTATTATCCCAGAAACCAGAAGTTCTGGAATTCAGCTGTGGATGAACAGAAATTAACTATTGCCCTATGATAGACTTATGGAAGAAAATTGCTGCATTTCAAGATTTTGATGCTGTTTTGGGAAATTTGGAGAATCAGTTGTTTCTTTTTTTAAAATTATTTTGTGGTTGTGCAAGTACAGATGTCTACATTTACCCTCCTCCACTCCTCACCACCCCAGCTTTCCCCACCTCCCTCCCCTGCTTCCACCCCTCCTTGATTTTGTCCATGGGTCCTTTATAGTTGTTCCTGAAAACCTTTCCCTCCTTCCCCACTCTATCCCCTCCCCTCTGGTTACTGTCAGATTGTTCTTAATTTCAATGTCTCTGGTTATATTTTTCTTGCTTGTTTGATTTTGTTGACTAGGTTCCACTTAAGGGTGAGATCATATGGTATTTGTCTTTCACTGCCTGGCTTATTTTACGTAGCATAATGCTTTCCAGTTCCATCCATACAATCTCAGAGGGTAGGAACTCTTTATTTCTCCTCTGTAGTACTCCATTGTGTAAATGTACCATAGTTTTTTGACCCACTCATTTACTGATGGGCACTGAGGTTGCTTCCAGCACTTGGCTATTGTAAATTGTGCTACTATGAACATTGGGGTCATAGGTTCTTTTGAATTTGTGTTTTGAGATTCTTAGGGTATAATCCCGGCAGTGGTTTTGCTGAGTCATAAGGCAATTTCATTTTTAATTCTCTAAGGGGATTCCATACTGTTTTGCACAGTGGCTGTACCAGTCTGCGTTCCCACCAACAGTACACAAGGTTTCCCTTTTCTCCTCATCCTCTCCAACACTTGTTGTTTGTAGATTTGATTAGGATGGCCATTCTGACCGGTATGAAGCAGTATCTCATTGTGGTTTTAATTTGCATCTCTTTGATGGCTAGTGATGCTAAACATCTTTTCATATGTCTCTGGACCCTCTGTATGTCCTCCTTGGAGAAGTGTCTGTTCAGGTCCTTTGTCCATTTTTTAATTGGGTTGTTTGTCTTCCTGGAGTAGAGTCATATGAGTTCTTTATATGTTTTGGAGATCAAACCCTTGTCTGAGGTATCATTGGCAACTATGTTTTCCCATACAGTTGGTTCTCTCTTCATTTTAATGCTATTTTCTCTAACTTTGCAGAAGCTTTTTAATTTTTCCTTTATGTCCCTTGCTCTAGGGTGAAATATTGCTATGTGGAATGTTTGAGATTCAACTGTTTCTATTGATGATTGAACTCTCCCCACCACCCATGTGTTGAGTGTTTTACTTTCTGCAGCATCAGATGTACGCCTTTGTAGAGAACACACACTTTTCTTGGTTCTTTCATGTTTCTCATACTATCCCCAATATCTCCCCCTCCCTGCTATCTACATTTCTTTTAGAAAATGATCATTTCAACATCCAAAGGAATAAATTGTCAGTTACAGAACAAGAACTGTCTGGATTTGCTAACATCTACCTCCAAGGTTGCCCACATCTGCTTCCATCCAATAATTTTTTCATCTATTGTAACCAAGACATTGTCCCTGAGGCCAGTTCTCACCCTTGGACCCCTACCACTTTCTCCGAATCCTACTATTACTTAATATTGTCATTTCTTTATCTTCAGAATTTTTTAACTTGCTCTCTAGTTCACATCACAGCACCTCAGTCTCACCTTATTTTAAAACAAAAAATTCACAACTGATCTCACAACTTCTCCTAGGTATCATTTTAACTGTCTTAAATACTATCTTTACCTAAACTATAATCTAAATCCAGTGTTTGATTTTTAACTTCCCAGACTAACTTTGAACACAGACCTTCTCTATACAGTTTTATTTTTCTCCATTCTTTAGTCTTCTCCCAGTAATGACACTTTTTCCCCTAATAAATATCTTCATATTATCTTCCTTTCTAATTTTCTAAGAACTTGATGCAATTGTACATATTCTTGCTAGGAGTTCAGCTGAGCTGGGGTTAGTTTTTCATCAAGACAGTAAGCTAAAGTCAAAGTAATACATCTCTCATCACGTACTGTAATAGTATAAGCAAGAAGCTCAGCATCACTGGCTCCTCCCTATTTTATTTTTAACCTCAAGGAAGGACATGTTGAGTGAGGGTGGAGCGCACCAGCACAGACATGGGGGTCGTCTCACAGCCAACAAAGCCCCAGACAAAAATCTCTTACAATTTCATGAATCTGAGATGTTGAAGAAGGCATGGGGAAGTGTTATGAGAGAAGTAGTGCATACTGAGTCAGAGTGAAGAAAAGTTGTCCTCTTCCTCTGATAAGAAAGCTTATTTGGAGGAACCTGAGGAAGACCTTTGCTGAAGGCTCCCAAATAAAAGATTGAAGTTATGTAGCATAAGAACATGGCCACCCAGGGGACTCTGAGTTCTTGACTGAAATTCCCATCAGAGACCACAGTGTTCTAGCTGGGTACCAAGTTTGCTGTGTGGAGGTCAACTTTCTCTAAAGTGACTTTTCTAGAAATTCACACATAGCTTTTTTTTTTTTTTTTTTTTTTTTTTTTTTTTTTTTTTTTTTTTTTTTTTTTTACCAGGAGTTGGATTCCTCAGTCTTCAGTCGTGAAATATTAGCTTCCTATGAATTTCATTCTTATAGAATACACTTGAGAGTTTGTGTTGTGTATTCTTAGCTTCCTGTGGATTTCATTCTACTAGAATACTCTTGAGAGGTTGTGTTGTATATTCTAACAGTAAAAAGCAAGTTCTGATATTTGACCTCTTTGGTTCAAAGACTAGCTTCTCTTTGTTTTAACTTGAGACTCTGGGAAAATAATATATATTTGTGTACCTTGGTTTCCTCATCTGTAACATGAAAAAAATGGAGTAAGCATTTAATTTAATGTAAAATCTTTCAAATATAATGATTAGCCTGTCATTATGTCCATCTTACCAGCCTCCTCACATTTTCAAACTCCGAAGCTTGTCATTTCAATATTAAGAGGGTGTAAAAGGACTGATTGATGATCTTTTCAGGTGTTCCTTATTTAGTATCTTTTAAGCATTTGCTATGTTAATTTAAGGAATAATTTAGTAGACATCATTAAAATTATTTGCAAAACTAATTGGAGTCTACAGCTGTTATTCCTTTGCTTAATAGTTCATGACTTTTAATAAATAAATTTTATATTTAAATTAAATTGAGGGATAGTTTTCATGCCTGTGAGTATGTAACAGGTTTAGAGAAATATGGATGAATGATGAAAGGTGGATTGGTGAATAAGATATTCTTCTTTAAATGTTAGATGTGGGGTTTTATTAGTTTTTTCCCCTATAAAGCTTGCCCAGAAATCTCTTTTAATGCTAATGTTATGGGGTTGGAGGAGCAATAAGAAGCAAAGGAGACCTTAAACTATTTTCCTATTTATAGAGTTTCTATCCCTATTTACATGCCATTCCCTCACTTCTGCAGTATGAAAGAAAACACGTAAACTAATGGTGAAAGACGGTTGACAAACATATATGGAGTGAATGTGGGTTCTTTGGTTTGGTTCATTTACTTATATGTTGCAACTGTAAGTTCTTACAGTTTAGTTGATCTGAACTTTAAAAAAATTTTTTAAATAAAATATCTAATTTGATTTACATATCCATACCTCCTCATATACCTGGTTCCAGAAACTTCTTAGGACAAGTACAGTTGTGTGTGCAGTATTGCTAGAAGCCATGGGTGAAGTGAAATATTTCTAATACCTTTTAAGTAAGAGGTAAGATAAAACTACCAAAGAACATTGATATTAATTGTACTATTTAGTAAGTAAAAAACATTATTAACTATATGGATGTATAAAAATCATGATACAAAATTTTCATGATTAGTCATGAGAGTAGCTTAGCTACTAAAAGTGCTGATAACTCTTGCGTTAGAAAACTATTTCAATCATTTTCCCTATACATGGTACCGTTTAGAAAAGCTTGCAATACTTGCTGAAAAGAAAAGGGATCAGGGGAACCATTTGGATAACATACTAGTCTTGCATTGTGTTTGAACAACATCTATAGGAAGAAAAAGAAATATAAAGGATATTCTGGATTTTAGGCAATTTATTATTGTAATAAAACATAATTTCAGTGTTATATTTTTCTTCCTTGTTGAAGTATGTTTAGTTTGTTTATTAATAAACATATAGATTTAAAATATAATTTTGTGTGACAGATTTGCTTTTTAAAGCAGGTGTTATTTTAAAATGGACATTTTCAGTATTTTAGTATGTTTAAACCAGATATACAGGCACACAGACATACACACCAAACCTATAGTCTTTTACACTTGGTAACAATTTCCATTCTGTCATTGATTAGTGTGAATAAATTCTGACTGAACAAATCTCTTAGACATGTAACCTTTACTGACTTTCATTTGAGTTATGTATACATGAAATGTGCATAAAACAATGATAAAATATTTAATTTATAAAGCAACTTTGAGCTTAAAGTATTCCAAATGCTTCATAAATACAATGGCATTTGTTCTAATGTAGAGATCAAATATTATCACAAAGTGGAAAACTGAGGGAAGATCAAACAAGCCACTTATCAAAGTCATTTCAAGATTTATTTAGATGATTTCTGAATATTCTTGCTTAAGTTATGTCTTTAATTGCTCTAATTAAAATGAAATTAGATTATATACTTGAATCTAAGTGCAGTGTTACAGAATAAAATGCGATAAACTTTTATAAAACATATGAGACTTAAATTGCTGAACACATAGTAATTAAATTATTAAGGAAAAGCATAAGGTATTTAAATATAACATTTTCTGGGAGAAATGTGTAAGATGATTCAAAATTAGAATGAAAAAGAAATAAGTTTTATATATTTAGATTTATTGTCCACGGAAATGTAATTATTTGGATAAATTAATAGTGACAATAAGGATATTCAAGAACATTTCATCACTATTTACGACATTTGTATACTATTGACAAATATGACAAAATAGTAGTCTGTCACTTAACCTTTCTTTTTAATCCCCCAGATACCAGGAACTAAAGTTAAATAACTAAAATTTTTTAAGCAAGTTGATAATAGGTTATTAGATGTCAAATACTACATTGTTCTTTATTATATTTATTTGGCAATGCCATCAATCAAAGACACTGCCTTAAGAGTATGATAGTGTCACTCTCAATAACATGCTTGTCAGGAACAGTTTTTATTCATTGACATGACATCCAATTTACAAACTGTAGAATTTTTCAGGTTCTCATAAGAAGAATTTCTCATTTCATATATTATAGCATTTGCCACATAAATGCTCTGGTTAAAAGTTACTCACGTGTATGCTGTTTTTTGGCATAATCTTGTAAGTGCTAATTTTTTATCATTTGGGTTTATATAATGTGTGGTTTTATATACATACAATTTGATAGGCCACATGTAAAAGAGTGACCACACAATAGAAAAGTAGAATATTCATAAACAAAAAAAGTCTCGATAATAGAATTGTCATATTGGAAATAAATTAACCTAAAATGTCCAGAAAAATGAGTTAAATCAACTAAAACTAAGCTATTGCTAGAGAATCCATTACTAAATAATAGTTTTTTATCCTTCATAAATGCCAAAAGTTCTTCATTTTTTACTTTTTTTCCTTTTATTTTCCCAGTCACAATTTAACTTTCTGGATTTCTTTACGATGTATTTTCATTTATTTTTCAGTTTGACTTTTTCTGTATAGAACCATCAATTTTTCCTGTGAAGAATGCTGTATAAATCCTGTAGATACTAAAAAATGCTAGTTTTTCAAGGTAATTTTGTTGTAATGTTTTTATACACTGTGATATTTAATTGTGGCTTCCATGATTTTGTATGCTACTTAATAAAATATTTCATTATCAGTTAAAATGGAAAACAGAGACTTCTTCAATGTCCTTTGCTGAGAGTCATGTAGAACATTCAAAAATTAATTACACAATTATTTGTAAAAAGTTTATTTTTCTTTGCATGAAATACATCACATGAAAAAATGAAAAAGGATGAAAACTGAACCATAGGCTTAATTTCATACTACAATTTCCTGGCAGGTTTTAATGACATTTATAATGCAAACATTTCCAATAGTTTCCACTTTTGACAATGGAAGTAAAATATCAATTTCTCTTTTTCTTCTTCTTTCATCCTTTTTTCCTTCAGAGCACAATGACCAAAATTAAATATTGGTATGTGTCTCTACATTTTCTTCCTTTCAACTATGTTAAGCATCAATTAGACTAATCATGGTAGTGATTCTGCATAGCATGTATTACCTAATTACCTACATTTTCTTTCTTGAAAATGTCCCATCTTCATTGCAGGCTTGCACAAGCAAAAATGTATGAAGTTTTATTCTCCCCCCATATTAAACATGTATATAGTCCAAAGCAATTTGTACTGTTTTTATACACTTGGGCATTTTTTAACAATAAAATTCAGAAAAAGAGTTATGGTTTATTACTGTAGATGTGTAGTCTTAACTGGACTACCTTCTTTATTTTTAATAGGTTTTCACTTCAAGTGACCATAAAGTCACGGTCAAAACAGAAAGTCTATATCATAGGCTCCCAATAGTCAAGTAGCTACTACATTTGCAAAAAACCAAGTGTGTGCCCGGCTGGTGTAGCTCAGTGGATTGAGCGCGGGCTGGGAACCAGAGGGTCCCGGTTCGATTCCCAGCTGGGGCACATGCCTGGGTTGCGGGCCAGGTCCCCATGAGGGCCATGTGAGAGGCAACCATACATTGCTGTTTCTCTCCCTCTCTATCTCCCTCCCATCTCCTCTCTCTAAAAATAAATAAATAAAAATCTTTAAAAAAAAAAAAAAAAAAACAAGTGTGTAATTTTTGCTAAACATATGGTATCATTTTTTTCTATTACTCTTGCATATTTTTCTATCTCAAATAATTTAGATAATAGCTTGCTATATTAAGGAATCCATTTTTCAAAAAATTAGAGTAAAGAAAAGTAATATTCATTAAAGAAAAGCTGTATATATTTATTTTATTTTAGTCTGTCATATCTGAGGGTGATTTTAAAACTTCTCCAAATTTTTGGCAAAATAAATGAGTCCATAATAATAAATTTTGCCATTTATTGTACTTCTCTATACTAGAAAATTTGCTGCTCTTTCCATGTTTTTTTAAATGACATTTTCTAAGGAGTATTATAGTTCTGTTTATTTATTCACATGAGCACAGTGAGACCCAGGGAGTGTTTAAATTCTAATAAGCTATGTATAGAGATTGAAAGTCTAACTCCACAATGTTTCAGAGTCCTTCATATAATGTAGATTTGTCTTGTCTATAATTTGCTTATCTATACATTGTATGTCTGATAACATGAAACTATAAACTAAATGCTATATCCAGTATGAGAGCAACAGAAATTATAGTGATCTGGAATTCAGCCTGATCCTTTCTTATGTCACTGAACTAATAATGCCACAACTACTAGGTTACACAGAATGATTCATTAGATTGAGGTTGACTTTGAAATAATATAGAAAAAATTAACAAAAAGAAAAACATGTCTAACTTTCTGCAAAGCCATTCTAGTATTTTAACAAAATTTAAACACATTTTTAAGTAAAAGAAATATGTGACAGCCTAAATATTCAACAAGAGAGTAGTTAGATAAAAACTTATGCATCTATACATTGTCATTATGTATTAGTTGAACATACTTCTTAACCCTAGTGATGTTAAATAGGGGTTTTGTTAAATAAATTCTATCAGTGTTTTTTGATAAACGAGGAGAGTGATTGTTAACTACACCTGTGTATTTAAATATTGATTATACATATGAGTGTTAGCTAAAATATTGTGACAATATTTTAACATGAATTTTGTGGCAAATAAAATTTTAATTTTTTCACAAAATATTCTAAATTAAATGCATTTTAGTGATGGAGAATTTGTAAGTGTTTAGAGTATATACCCTAAACTGAATCATTGTTTTTGGCAGAAAGCCATTGTCAGTAATCCAAAAACCAGATAGAGTCTGTTGGGCTCTTTGTGGCTTTCATCACTCTTGTGTGGCAGATGGGTGCCCAACGAAGAGCTCAGCCTGTTAGTCTGACAAATGACACCCACTTCTACTTAGAAACACTTACTTCATCACCATCAATTTATAGAAAATGCATATATTAGCATCATTTATTCACTCACACACACACACACACACTCTCTCTCTCTCTCTCTCTCTCTCTCTCTCCAACTGGGTTTTTATAGGCATCACACTGATTTATTGAACTATTCTATTATTCAAATAAAATTATTTAGCTCCTACCTCAAGAATTTTGGCAATCATCACTCAAAATTAACATGGCCTAAAACAAAACAAGGCCTCTGATTCCCTCTGCTGATTAAAAATTTGTTGTTTTTTAATTCTTCTCCATTTAGGATAATAATTCAACTATTCATGCCTTCAACAAGTAATTTTTGAGATATGCTTAGGCCTGAATCCCTTCATTTTTAGTAGTTCTTATTCTCATTGGGGCCACAATTCTGTCCTAAACTATGGCCATTTCTCTAGAAAATTCTAACTCTATCCTTCAGACTTATAGTATCTCTCCCTCCACTTGGTCTTGTCCAATCTTCTTTCAAGAAAATAATCATATAAAAATTTTAAAATATAAATACAAAATGCCCTATAATGGCCTGCAGCTTTGGCTTTTGAATCTTATCTGACATGTCTGTCTATACTTTCTACTTGATGTAAAGTGCTGTACCCAAAATAGCTTACTTTCTATCCCTCAAACACAATGGTAATTTTTTTCTTCTGAAAAATTTTCAGTTGGTTTTTCTTTTTTTTTTTGGGGGGGGGAGGTAATTTCAGTTTTTGTTTTGCTAGTTTGTTTGTTCTTTGATTTAACAATCTCCCATCTGTTTGCATGCCTGACTTTCTTAATTTAATTGCCGTCTCAAGTGTCCCATTTTTAGGACGGGCTTCTCGTGATACTAGGCAAAGATTCAACTGGTTACTTATAAATTATGAATGGCCATATTTCATCTTCTTGCTGCTACCACTCTTTGGAATTATCCTGTTGGTTTGTTTGTTTATATTAAATTAGATACAGCAGGTTTCTTTATGGCACATTTATGTCATAAAATATCCATGACCTTCTTCAGTTCCCTATGTCACAAAACCAAGCAGGAAAGTTACCTCACTTCTTACCATTACTCCTGGCTCCACCTTAGGAGACTAGGGATTTTATACTGAATTCAAAAGGCAGACAGTAAGGGTAAAGATTGTATAAGTTTGTTATCTTGGGGCATGGTGGAACTCACATCTTAACTATTCAAACAGATAGTTGTTAACAACCAAAGACCCTCTGGAATTCCATATGACTGTGGAATTCAAGGGGAATTGATGCCAATAAGAAAAATGGATCACTGTGGTGAAAAGTGAAAGGAGACAGAGATGGCATCCTGAATTCGGTCACCAAGGGAGTCTTGGGGGAAAAGTCTGGAAATAAGTGAGCTGTATTTGAATTGATAATGTAAAAGTATTCAATATAGAAACACAAGATTCTAGAACAAAATACACATTCATTATAGGCAAATAAATAGTGAAATAATTAAAATATATTCCTGCTAGAATGAAGAACACTTGCACCGCAAAAAGCAGGAGAGCATATTGGACCTTGTAGGTGATGTTGAAGCACACTGATCACACTATGAGGAATTTGTAGTAGAAAAAACTGGATTAAAATATTTTTCACAAGCATGAAATATGCAAAGAATTTACTTGGACTTTTAATTCTACTAGAATCAGCCTCATTCAAAGAAAATATTTATAAATCAGGTCACATAAGGGCATGCTAATGTAAAATTATTTCTGTTACATTGAACTGTAAGTGAAAAAAAGTTTCCAAACAAATACTATGCTAAAATATTTTGGGTTAAATATTTTCTTTGCTCATTAGAATTTAACTCATATGGAAAGTTTAATTCCCATGTACAATTGATAATAAAAAATTATCCAAGGAGCATATTAAAGGCATAATGTTTAATGCCAGACAGTACTAAAAGCTACAAAAATGTGTAACAATGAGTAAAGATATATACATATAAGATCTGTGTGGAAAAAAAGTCCAGCCATAACTATTATTATGAGAATGTTTTTTGCAACATTGATGTAACCTGGCAGCCAAGGAGAGTAGACTGGAATGTGCATGTGTGAGCAATGATGACTTCACTGTACTAGTCAGTGGGGGAAATAGATGCTGTTGATTGAGCATGTGTACTATTGATTGCCTGTGTACCTTGCAGTCAAAATGACTGTGCCAGTAGAGCAATGAAGCTGCATCAAATTTTGTGTTAAGCTTGAACATTTCTCCATGGAAACTATTTGGATGATTCAGAAGGCCATCACTATGGGCAACTGGAGATTGGCAGCTTCATCATGACAGTGCACACATTCATGCATCATGTCTCATGCAGTGATTTTTGGCAAAAAGTCAAATCACGCAGGTGACTCAGCCCCTCTAAAGCCCAGATTTGGTGCCGTGGGACTTCTGGGTTTTCCCAAAACTAAAATAACCTTTGAAAGAGAAGAAATTTCAGACTATTAATGATATTCAGGAAAATACAATGGGGCAGCTGATGACAATTGGGAGAACTGTGTGAGGCCCCAAGCTGCCTAGTTTGAAGGGGGCTGAGGTGTCATTGTCCAATATAAAATGTTTTATATATCTTGTATCTTCTTCAGTAAATGTCTATTTTTCATATTACATGGCTGGATACCTTCTGGACAGACCTTTTATATCAGGAAGGTTTAAATAAAATTATTAGGAGCACTAGCTGAAAAAAAAGAAAGCACAGCTTATTTTGAAGGTGAGATCATTTATGTTTACTTTTAGTGTTCTTTCTTTGTTCCTTTCTTTCAGAGCACATTTCAAACAAATGGAAGGTTTAAAACAAGGACTGAGCAAGTCTTTGTTTGTCTTAGTGGAAGCAGAGTTCAAGGCAGATTGAGAGGAGGAGTTATCCAGCGGGTATCTCAATATGAACCTTCCATTAACTTAAATGAATCGTCCAGAACCTTTATCGCATTCATTATTCACTTTCGTATGGGATATATTTAGTTGTCTCTCCTACAGAAATGATATCATACCCTACAAGATTAATATAGCTTGAGCTCTGGTGGCCATTATGTTGCCACAGGTTTATGGTTTTCCTACAGTATTTTGATTTATGATACCCTTCTTTTTAATAGAGGTTCATTATTTGTACATTAAGGTTGTAACTTACTCCATCATAGGGGGACATCTATTAATCAAGGAGCCTATATAGTTCCATCTGACATTACTGTCCTTTTTGACAGGATTGCTCAAGCAGAGTGCTTTGTTAAATGTGCAAGCCCTCGGTGGCTTCAGATTCACTTCAGCTGCTGATGAAACATTTTAATTTTGATGTAGAATGACTCATATGTGCCATTTCTTTTGTCATGTAATCATCTAAGTGATTGATTCTTAATTTGAACACAACCCTATTTATTTTTATTTTATAAAGACTTTGCTTTTGAAAAAATCCAAAATCAAAACCTACAGTCTATCCTAGTCTTATTATGTTTCTTATTAAAGTAGCAAGAGGACAAAAACGACACTCTAGGCCTTGGTCTTTGCTTCATCCTGCCGAATCTCCTTCCCATAGATGTTATTTTTATCACAGAGAGAAAGAGAGAGATTTAGAAAGAGAGAGGGGTTTAAGGTTATATTTGATATTTATGAGCATTTTATGAAATTTCAGACACTTTTAATTCATTGCAGATATACAAAAACTATATTTCTATTCAATTTTATATTTTGTTTCAGAACTCAAGATTTCATAAAGAAAAGATCAATTCTGATGAGATATATTTGCTAAGGAATATTAATAGTGAAATTTTTGTGAAATAATACCACTGAGCATACTCTACTTAGTGACTTGAGATTTAGGGAGACTATATTTGAAGTTTGAATTAGCATAGTCAATTCAGGGAATAAAATGCCTTATGTCAAATATGAATAGTAAAATGATAACAAGATGTCTTGGTTCAGGATGTGTATTAACAATACATAAATATATAAGCCCAAGTCATCATGCTAGACTAGATTTGTAGAAGTTTCCAGAGGACAGACAAGCAAATATAGATTAAAGTCAGAGCATTCAGAGTAACTACAGACATAAGCAATTGGAACCTTGATTTTTCTTGTGCTTTATTAAATTTATAGTACCATTTACTTAAAAATTGAGCATCGGTACAATATACAAAAGTCTCATTTTTATTTTTTATGTTTGAGAAATAGAATTTATCTTATTTGGATACTTGTTTTTTAAAGATGAAGAATGAAACTAGTTGAAGAGTCATTTCATTATCACACAGCTATTTATTTATATCCTAATGCATTATACTATTATTACATATTGTTACATTAATATAATAGTTCTGCTATTATAGGCACACTAACTAGATTACAGATAAAACATAACACATACCAAGAGGCAGAGGCAGGGAGACAGAGAGAATAAAAGGCCATGATTAGTAGTAAATAAATAGGATAAATGGGGCTCCCCTGTGGATAAATGTCAAGAACATATACTGCACCATGTATGCTACAATATGTACACATAAGATACTGAGTCCTTAGAATCACGTTGGTGGTACAGTTGAACAGAGATGCCCACATAAGTCTGGTTCCTTAAAGATTCTAAGGGTAATGGCAAGTCTGTCTTACAAGCCACCACAAACATAGTGGTTGAAAAAAAAAACAAACCTCAGCCCTGACCAGTGTGGTTCAGTAGGTTGGATTGAGTGTCATCCTACAAAGCAAAAAGTCACCAGTTCAATACCTTGTCATGGCAAGAGAGGCAAGCTATGGATGTTTTTCTCCTTCTCTTTCTTCCTTCCTTCTCCTCTCTTAAATGAATGAATGAATAAATAAACAAACAAACAAATAAATAAACTAAATTTTTTTTTAGAAATTCACCTTTTTAAATTTGTAAATTACTTTTTTGTTCTTCAATTACAGTTGTCTGCATTTTCTCCCCTCTCCTCCCCCCCCAACCCTATCCAAACCCACCTCTCACAGTTTTTATAGGTCAAAATTCCAGATATGGCTTAACTAAGCTCTGTGTTTCCAAGTCTCCCAAGTGTGCAATTCAGTGGTTGGCTGGACTGGGAAAGGAACTACATGCACGCTCCTTCACATTGCTGATAGTTTTCATTTCCTTGTAGCTGTTGGACTGAGGCCTCATTTCTGGCCACCCATGGTTCTTTGCAATGAAGCCTTCTCCAACTTGGCAGTTTACTGCATGGGAGTTCACCTCCTCATAGCCAACGACGTGGAGAGAATCTCTGACTTCAGGAAGGGCTGAGTTTCTTTCATTAATGCAAGCACACTGAGGATATTTGGCCTTTTATTTAACTCAAAATCAGTGGGTTTTGGATTTTAATTTTACCTGCAAATGTTCTTCATTTTACAAAGAGGAGTATTTCATAATTATTGAATGGTTATTTTATCGTGAGTACGATATGTTTCCTCATTGTGTATATGCTTAATAATCAGTCTTTAAGTATGCAAATCTAAATATTCTACAAATTATAAAAGGACTAGTAATAGTCTGAGATTTCAGAAAACCTAGTAAAAAATAGAAGCATGATCACAAAGTCATTGGCACTCTATACATCATTGATGGCAATGCAAAATACAACAACCATTTTAAAAAGCAATGTAGTTGTGCCCTACAAATATAAACACTATGGTGTCTAATTCTACTTAGGGTTAATTAAGAAATGTGTCACAGTAGTGGATTTGTTTGCCCTGGTCTTGATCAATGAGTGAGACTTCAATGGGCATATATACGGAAATGGGTGGACTCAGTGAAAGACACAGCAGTTTTATTGGCATGTGATAAGTTTCTGGAGTGTTTAGCAACCTGGCTGTAAGAGCAGAGAATGAAACTTTTGAGGGTTAGTAGGGATTTAGAAGCAGAAATGAATAACAACTTTGAAGATAGTGAGCTATGCATAATCAATTGGAGTGAACTGGAGTAAAAGGGATTACAATTTTGACTGACAGTCAGTGATTGAAATACTGGACTAGCTCGTAAAATGATGTTGCCATGTTTAAGTGCTCTTGGAAAATATATGCAGGCAAACATGAAGAAGAAAAATAATTGTTACACAGTTATGGATAAAATTGTGTCTCTCTGAAATTCATAAGCTGAAGTTCTAATGCCCAATATGATTGTATTTGGACATACGGCCTCCAAGAGATCATTAAGGTTAAAAAAGGTCATAATGTCAGTGCCCTAATGCAATAGGGACAGGTGTCATTGTGAGAAGAGGAAGAGTCACCAGGAGTGTATACACATACAGAAAAGGCCATGTGAGGACACAGGAGGAAGACAGCTATTTACAAGGTAAGGAGAGAATTCTCACCAGAAACCATCCTTGCTGACACCTTGATCTTGGTCGCCTCACCTCCAGAGCTATGAGAAAATAATTTCTGTTTAAGCCACTCAGTCTATGATATTCTGTTATGGTAGCCCTATCTGACTAATACACACACATATTGTGATCATTATTTTTTCTTTCTTTATATACCTACAACTGTGTTTGCATAACTTTATGGTAAAGCGATCTACCCCAAGCTATAATTTGACTTTTACAACTCTATGCACTTATTGGCATCCTAGTTAGGATCGGAAGAGAGAATGATGAAGGGAAAATTCTAGCTGAACATTGCTCTGTTTTAACAAAGGCAGAATAAATCTCGTGGGGCCCCACTTTCATCTTACTAAGCAGAATTCCATCGAGACAGCCCAAGCTCTGGAGAGGTCACAGGACTTTTATGAAGGCAGGGCCTTTGATTTGTTTACTACTGTGTCCTGATGCCTGGGACAGTGTCAGGCAGCTAGTGAAGACATGCAATAAATATACATAGATAAATGAATAAATAGGGTATCTCACCTCCTGGACAGAAATGCATAAGTAAATAGTTTCCTGATCAGCAAGAACCAGGAAGAATGAAATTTGTTTGTCATTAGCAGTGCCCGGCATGTGATTTCTTACCTCCTTTTCAATAGAGACGATGCTTTATACAGTGCTTCTGATCATCATGTATGCCTAGGTACTTGTGGCAGATGGTAATGGGAAGACTGCCCATTGCCAATTTCTCATTCATTTTATGGAAGATAAGATCAGGGTCCACAGAAACGTTTTGTTCACAGAAATACAACCAGCTAATGGCAGTCCTGGGAGAGGACTCACACTACAGTGTGCAGATTCCATATCGTCCTGTAAAGAATAGGAAAAAAACGTGTATATCACTCTAATCCAAATAGCAATGTACCTCTCATTTCTTCTCGTCTACTTAACTGGAAAATTGAATTTCCTTATCTTTAGCTTGCCGAGTGTCCTTGATTCTCTCCCTAGCTTCCCAGTGCATCGCTGCGGTGCAGTCAGGGGAGAATGATGCCTCACATTTGCAGTCATTTTGGGCTACATGATATATATCTTTTCCGTGTTCTTTTTTCTTTCTGGATATAGCTTTTAGTTTTTCAGTTTTCACCTGTCAACAGAATTAAGGAAGCCTAGAAGATATCATTGATAATTATGTGCTGATTTTGACTTGGTTTCTTCAGCCTAATATTTTTAAATATCTGACTAGAACTGTGAGTTCTATATCATCCCACGGGAAATGTCACTAACTAGATTTATGATACTCTTCATTTCCTCTGTTATTACTTCTGCCTTGTCTAGTGGAAAGATCTGTTGGGTGACTACTGGCAGACAATTTCTAATTACAATTGGGATGGTAACAAAAGCATCAATTACAATTAGAAGAAAGTGTATGTTTTGAAAAATATTGAACAGTTGACTAAAATATACTATTTTTAGGTGATTCACATAGTATAATGTGAACTTACACAGTATTTTTTTTCACAGTTATAAACTTAAGAGGTGTGTTGACATACGTTTTTATATCCTCCCGTCAAACAAAGAAGAGAAGTTATCTTAATGTGAAACTATTGAGGTATTCAACATCCTCTTCAGTGAATTCAGGAAAAATGTAGGTAAACTTTTTAGCCTATATTTGCTTGTTAGCCGTGACATTTATGCATACGAATTTTGGGAAATAAGATTGATCTGCTCCTGCCCTGGCGGTTGTAGCTCAGTGGATTGAGCATGGGCTGGGAACCAAAGGGTCCCGGTTCGATTCCCAGTCAGGGCACATGCCTGGGTTGCAGGCCAGGTCCCCAGTGGGGGCCATGTGAAAGGCAACCACACATTGCTGTTTCTTTCCCTCTCTTTCTCCCTTCCTTCTCCTCTAAAAATAAATAAAATCTTAAAAAAAAGAAGACTCTTCTGTATTCAATAGTAAAATATTCAATAGTAAAACAGATATTCAAAAGAAAAAGATTGATCTGCTCCTCCATATACAATATTACCAAAAACTCCACTATTAAATGTAAAGGAAATGATCACAAGTAGGAAATGGTGTCAAAGAGCCTTTCAGTATTATCCCAACAGGGTGAGCAGCCTGAGACTTTAAGACACTGCAGGCCAATGAAGATAGGGCATAGCCCCCTTCCCAAGCAAGTCAGGTGCTTACCAAACCCCAGTCTAACATGGCTTTCTACCTTTAAATATTGTTCATTAAGGTAAGTGAATAAATTTCTGAGTATCTCTCATAGAAGTTCATTTATAGGTAGACATCATAGGGAAGAAACTCCCACATACATAGCATTCTATACTAAATAGCAAGGAAAGGAAAGAAAGAAATAATTATAAAGCAAAGTGAAGAAAAGGTTCTGTATGTATACATGTGTGTATTTGTGTGCATGTATATGTGTGTACGTGTGCGTGTGTGTGTGTGTGTGTGTACACACACTCTGTATTTCCTATGAAGTAATGTCCACTGGTTCAAATCAGAGCACCTGGCAGAAGTGTAGGAAGTATTTGCCATCAACTTCAGTAAGGTAAAAATGCGTAAGTAAATATTGTTTCAAGAATCAGGAACTGGATTCTCAATTTCATAACGAAATTTAGCCTTTACAAAGTGAAAAAAAGGAGGTGAAGGAGGAAATATGCTCTGCTCCTTTGGAAAATATAAAGTTACATTCTCTTTTATGTTTCAGAAAGGTTCAAAGAAAAATTTCATTAGAAGAGTTAGTGAGTTAAACAATCTTTATTACAGAGAGAGAGAGTGTGTGTGTGTGTGTGTGTGTGTGTGTGTGTGTGTGGCATCAGTGAGTTCTCGAGTGAGTATGAGTGTGAAGTCAAACCATGCCAGAACTGAGAGTGGGGAGGTCAATGGGAAGCTCCAAAACAGCGCACACCGGTGATACCTGACTGAGAGCATCCAAACTGCTCCCTGGAATCCCTGGGGAAGATACATCACTAAGAAAAGTTAAGTTTTCATTTTGGCTCTAATGTCAGTAAAACATTGTCATTATATTTATTAAAATCTGTGCATTATTTTATGTACATATTTGCTCATAAACAATCAAAAATGGAATATAAAAGGGTGTGAATTAACAGTCTTTAAAAAAGCAATAGCATTACTGTATGTTTAGTAAAAAATAGTCCTACATCATGAAACTTTTCAGAGGATATATATTTAAGAATATAGTTAAGGAACTGCCTTTCTGTTTTAACATATGTAAACTTTATTAGATGATATTTTGAATGATGACTCTATTAGAAATAATTTGTTTTAAAGTCACATCAGGAAATATCAACACATGTATATTTTCTTATAAGCCAAAGGCACACAAAATAAGTTTCTCTTACATTTTTATTTGATTGTGTTTCAACACAAAATTAAAAAAATAATTGAAATAAACTTTACATTATACATGTTAGAGACATACAGTTCTGTATATCCAAGGAGACTAATCAAACAGGTTTCACGATCATATTTTATTGTCACATATTCTATCAATTTTATTTCTAAGTTACGACAGAAAAACTAAAAACAGTAACATGTTATAGATCTCTAGGAAAGACAGCTTTCTGTACCTTTGAGTCATGTACTTATGATATCTAAGAGGTAGGAGAGACAGCAACTGGCACTGGACAGGCTAGGGTGGCCACTTATTTCACTAGGGCTGCCATAACAAAGTGGGTCACTTAAACAACAAATTATTTTCTCACAACTCTGGAGGTGAAGAGTTCAAGGTTAAAGTGTCAGCAGGGTTGCTTTCTTCTGAGTCCTTTCTCTTTGGCTTGCAAATGGCCATCTTCTCTCTGTGTCTTCACTTGGTCTTTCTTGTGTGTGTGTGAGAGTCCTGATTTCTTATAACTATACCAGTCAGCATCAGTCACATTGGCTTAGAAGCTACTCTAATGATTTCACTTCAACTTGATTAGTTCTTTAGAGATCACATTTCCAAATAAAGTCACATTCTGAGGTACTGGGGGTTAGGGCTTCAATACATGCATTTGTGGGAGACATGATTCAGTCCATCTGGGGAAGAGCTCTCAGGTAAAATTTGCCAAGAAATGTCACAGAACACAAAGGTCTATGTGGATTTAGCAGTGTGTCCTGCTTGTGAACAACTCCTTTGCCCTCAGACATCTTTAGGAAAGCTCACAAAATTCATAATGTTCTCAGTGGGATTGGATTTCTTATTGGTGATTCATATCATTTTATATTTAGGTTGAAAGGCCCACTTCAAATGAGCCAGCTCCTGAGTTTGCAGAATAGTTGACATGAGTTAAAACACAATTCTGGTAAAGCAATTGTGTTTTGTGATTGACTGAGATCGTGTTAGGAAGTCTGCCATGGCGCTTATTCTTTAAAAGTTATTTATTTGTCCTGTTTCTGAATTTCATCCTAAGAAGTTTATCTCTAAACCCTTCTATACATTCTCTCAATATTAAAATAAGAGCCCTGGCTGGTGTAGCTCAGTGGATTGAGCGCGGGCTGGGAACCAAAGGGTCCCGGTTCGATTCCCAGTTAGGGCACATGCCTGGGTTGCAGGTCAGATCCCCGTGAGGGCCATGCGAGAGGCAACCATAATTGCTGTTTCTCTCCCTCTCTTTCTCCCTCCCTTCCCTTCTCTCTAAAAATAAATAAAAATAAAAAAAATAAAAATAAAATCTTTAAAAATATGTTAAAATAAGAAACAATAGTATTTTAATCCTTAAAAATGTAATAGTAAAGTATAAAAATCTTTTGACAATATTTTACTTATGACAACTTCCATGCATTTCAGTGACATACAGTAGGGTTTATTATGTAATACATTATATGCGGAAATAAAAAGAAGAGTCATATTTTCTACCCACAAAGACAAACAAGAACTAAATTAAACTTATTATTTACCACCAATATTTGTATTATTAAATACTGGCTGATATGACTACATATGAAGCATAATTTGTTAGAATAACTGGGTTAATAAAGTTATATAAAATGCATTATTAAATATTTAAGAAGATGATTTTTAACAGAAATCATGCATAAAGGAGTAACTGGAAACATTTAAGTTCAATATATTGCTATGTAGCAGATAAAGAGAATCGCTGGCCTCAGCAGAATAACACTATGGTTATTCCATTATACGTATTTATATATAATTAAGTATATGCAATTAATAATAAGCATGGCAATACTTATTTACCATTAAACATTAATAGTAAATTAAGATTTTCATAAAATCTTGGAAATTTTCAAAACAATTATACCATAGAAGAATTTGACATATATAAACAACTGCTCTCTGAAGTTGATGAAATATTTGAATGGTGAAAATGATGAGAGAATATTTTCTACTCATTAAACTAAATATTGTAAAATTGTTTTCCGTGATCCTCTTACATTAACTGCTTAAGGGTAAAAGAGTATTAAATTTCCCTAGATGAGTTATAAATTTTGCACTTACTCATTTTAAGTTGACATCAGAATATGTTATTTTGTCTCGTGTAGCCTAAAAATGTTAACTTTACCTCATTCTTGGCAGATAGTGCAGAAAAAAAGTGAATGCAATCAAGGGTAAACTCATCCTAAAATGAATTAAACCTGGAATGACTGAAATTTTATAAAGCAGCAATGAGACTTTTGTGGATTGCATGTAAAGGAAAAAATCATCTCATATTAAAAAAATACTGGATTCTAATTTCTCTATCCTTTTGAAAGATAATTTGGATAGAATAAATACAGTCATTTAAAAAACTTGAACTAGTGTTGGCTGGCGAAGCTCAGTGGATTGTTTGCCGGCCTTCAAAACAAGGGATTGC
Organism: Micronycteris hirsuta; assembly: GCA_004026765.1. NCBI lineage: Eukaryota > Metazoa > Chordata > Mammalia > Chiroptera > Phyllostomidae > Micronycteris > Micronycteris hirsuta. The sequence goes on from PVJI01002397.1 coordinate 118,145, forward strand.
TGGTTTGATCCCCAGGCGGGGCACACGCCTGGGTTGCAAGCCAGGTCTCCAGTAGGGGGCACATAAGAGGCAACTACACATTGGTATTTCTCTCCCTCTCTTTCTCCTTCCTTCCCCCTCTAAAAAAAATTTAAAAATCTTAAAAAATAAATTAAAAAAGAAAAACTTAAGCTAGAACATTACTAGATTTCTGGCTACATTTACAAAAATGGAGCTCTTGTGTTTAATTCACAGATTGTGAATTTCATATCATGATTAGAGAACTTGGCTGAAGTGTATTTAATTTCATGTCACACTAACTTATACTATTAGACACATATGGCACCAGAATGTATAAATTTTTAAAAGCAGTGTATAGCTATGAAAATTAGAAGCTTTAGAATTTGTTCATTGAGATTTCTTTACCCTGGGAACTGAGGAACAATTATGTACAAAAATATTGTTAGAATAAAGTAAGTTTCAAGAAATTACCTAGATTGATGTGCCCTTCTGACTTGAACAAATAGAAAATAAGAGAAAATGTGTGAAACTAAAATTTCCTATGTTGGATAAGAAGTACAAAACAATAATCCCTGAACAAGGTGATAGAACAAAGTGAGACCTATGAACGTCCCAAATTACTTCCTGGAAAGAGTTCACAAGCCTCTGTGAAGGGAGGGGGACAATACATACCAGAATTCTCTGTGAGGTGAGTGACAGGCATCACAGATCAGAGAGACCAAGGTGGTTGGAAACTCTGGGACAAAACAAAAAGAGGGGGCAGCTGAGTCAAGACAAAGCTAAACTGAGAAGATATCCAGAGATTTGAAGAAGAATCTCCTCAATCATACGCTAGTGTAGAAGTGCGTTAAACCAACTGCAATCAACATAACCCATATGTTCCTGTCAGTAGGAAAAAAAGTGTGAACCTGATGAGAACAAATGGAAGGCATTAAACTAAAATCCAAATCAAATGCCCAGAAAAAGACATAAAATATCATGAAAGAAAAATATACTGAGTGGAAATAATAGCAAATCAGATACTGTGGCAAAAATGAGATCAGTGAATTGGAGATACAGCTATGCAAAATTATACAGAAAATATAGACGTAGAAAAAAAACACAGGACCTCTGTTACTAATGGGAAAACTTATTCCATGTAAACTATGTGTAATTGGCCCTAGTCATGATATCCCATCAGGACACATACCTAGGTTGTGGGTTCAGTCCCCCAGTTGGAGAGCATATGAGAAGCAACCAATAAGTGTTTCTGTCTTACATCTGTGTCTCTCTCTCTCTCATTCTCTCTCAAAATCAATAAACATATCTTCAGGTGAGGATTAAATATATGTGGTCTGTCTAGAAAAATTCAAGCCATTGTTAATATAATGAGAATGGTTTAACATCTATGTAACCTGGCAGCCAAGAAGAGTAGACTGGAATGCGCATGTGTCAACAATGACAACTTACTGTACTAGACGGTAAGTGAAATGGACACCACTGAGTGAGCTTGTGTACTGTGTGGCTGTCACATTCAAAGTAACTGAGAAAGTAGAGTAATGAATCTACATCAAATTTTGTGTTAAGCTTGAACATTCCCCCATGGAAATTATTTGGATACTTTAGAAGGCCACAGCAATGAGAAACTGGTTATTGGTGACTTTATCACAATGACACACTTCGTGCTTCACATCTTGCACAGAATTTTTTCATGAAACATCAAATCACATGGGTAACTCAGCCCCATCCATATTTGGCACCCTGCAAGTTCTGGGTTTTTTCAAAACTAAAATCACCTTTTAAAGGGAAGAGATTTCAGACCATCGATGATATTGAGGACAGGGCAGCTGATAGCAATTGGGAGAACTGTGTGAGGTCCCAAGGAGCCTACCTTGAAGGGGACTGAGACATCGCTGTCTAATGTACCATGTTTCTTATATCTTGTAACTTCTTCAATACATGTCTCTATTTTTCAGATTACATGGCTGGATACTTTCTGGAAAGAAAGTAATTGGAATCTTAGAAGGCAATGAGGCAGGAAGAAAAAAACACATTTGATGTTAAAATGGCTGAAGATTTTTCCAAATACAATAAAAAAGTATGAAAAAGATAAACAAATACGCAAGATTAATCAACCCAAAGTAGAATCTTATGAAGGTAACTCATAAATTCCATGAGCATGTAATGTTGAAAACAAATGATTTTTAAAAAATGTAAATACAACCAGAAAAATATTTTAAAAGGCACACAGTATTTTTGGCACAACAAGAATTACAACAGACTGCTTATCAGAATCCAGAATTTTGCAGGTGATCCAAAAGACAATAGAATGGAAGTGAGAGAGATATCATTAAAGTACTCAAAAAATATATATATTTCTTAAGACCATTGAAATATGTATTTCAAAATGAAAAAAAAAAAAAATCCTTAAAGTGAAAAAGATATCTGAGAAAGTTTATCACTGGTACACTTGCCCTATAAAATTTTTTGGAAAAAAAAATGTTCTTTAGGTAGAAGAGACGTGGTTTAAAATTAAAAATATCTATCAAGAAAGAGGGATGAAATGCACCAGAAATGGTAATCATGTGAATAAATATGAAATATTCTTGTCTTTTAAAATAAATTCCTCAAAAGTTATTTTAACAGTAAAAGCAAAATGAACAGTGTATTATGGGGATTATAATACACATAGACATAAATGTAGAAAAAGTATGAAAAATGACAAGGGAGTTTGCAGAGGGTCATTGTATAAAGTATTCATGAAATAGTGTCATGATATTTGAAATTAGAATTTGAGAATTTAAAGATATGTGTTGTAAACCTTAGAGCAGTCCCTAAAGTAGATGCTTAAGTGGCATTGATGAATTGCTAAGAACAGCTTTTTTGGAATCATAAACAGTACTAAAATGTATCTAAAATCAGCAGGAATAGATTAAAGAAGGAAACACAAAGACTGGACAATTAGTAATCAAACAGATAATAGATTTACTCCTTAATAAAATTGCATTAAATGTAAACGGTCTAAATTTGTACGGTACAATTTACAGCCAGTAGCCGTAGGTCCCTATCCATCACTCGCGCATTGCCTCTCCCAAACTGAGGTGTGCTGCTTATGTAAAATATGCAGGGGCTTTTGGAGATAAGTACTAAAATAAGATTAGAATTACCTCACTGATAGTATACTGATTACATTCAATACTGATTACATGTTATTTCTTTATGTCACTGTGTTTTGAAGATTTGGAAAACAATACCAAAAATGATATCACCAAAGTGATAAGTATTAAGACATATACCCTGAGTAAATATAAGTGAACCTAAAGATAATTAGTGGTAATTAAATTTTAGCTTCAAAATGGTATCTCATTTGATAACCAATTTAAATGTTAAAATACTTAAAAGCAATGTGAACATTCTTTGTAAAGAATGTACACATTGTAAAAGGGAGGATAGTACATTTGAGTGTTTAATAGAGTATTTAGAAATTATAGGAATCACTATAGATGTATCTTCTCTCTCAACACTGCTCACTTCTCTTTCCCCTACATTTTGCTTCTCATACCATCACAACTTCTTTCCCAAAGCCTGTCAAAACAGCTAAAAACTTTGGCTGACCAAAAATATATATACTTGACAATAAGCTACCCTCGAATAGAAAATAACTCCATTTTGTCATTTTTATGTTCTCAAGAAATCTTCACAAAAGTAGTACTATGCATTTTAAAATGCATATTTTAAAAATTCCTTCCTTTTATTAAAACAAACAAGGAAATGAGGACAGATTATTTTATATTGAGACTATTGGTGTGTTCTAATGTTGCTGATATTAAAAATTGCTTTAGATTATAAAAGAAAACTTACAAAATCTTAAAAAACAGTAAGAGTTATTTCATTATCCTACCAACATAATTTCCTAAGATTATTTTTTAACACAGTATATTTTGAGCAGTTGCATTTAAGATATATTTGTTGTATAACTATAACTGTGGAATATTTCAAATCAGCCTTAAATGATACGGTTGCCTTTACTGAAAAATATGTTACTAGCATTGTCATTGACTAAAGTGTTTAACCTAAAATATCCCTGCCGTTGAGTGCAAAGATCTTGGCAGAATGATCATCAAAGCATACACATACAAAATGTCAACTTCAATTCATCAACTAGGTAAAGAACATAATCTATTTAATTTTACAGGGTGGCTTGGTTCCTAAGCACTGAGATGCAATCAGGGATCATTTTCAGGAAGTGTTCATTCAATTTTGTGAACTATAAGCAGTTCATGAACTTTAAAATACAATAAAGATTAAATAAAAATAAAGAAGGAAAAAAGAATACACTGTAATCTTCAAAATCATGCCCTTTTACAAAGCATTTTGATAAATGACACATTAAAAAACAAACAGAACATTGGAAAGAATCTGTACCAGAGCCATATATAAGACCAGGTAGAATTTTTCAAATCATACGTCTGAGAAGAGGAAAAATATTTCTAACATTTTTGTTTTACCAAAAATTACCTGTGAACATTATAGGCTCATTTCCTTTCATGATTTCAGTGACATATGTTTTCATTGCCATAACAGCAGATGAAAACAATAAATGCTTAAAATGTCAATTTCATTAAAATTTCAATTAAATCTTTCTGGATATTTTTAATACTAGGTCCTTTTTTATATTATCTACTATACACATATATAATTAGAGGAAAATTAAGAATGATAACAAATTTTATCTACATGTTAGGTAAAAACAAAACCTTTTGGATTTATAAACATGTATAAATAATAATTTTACAATGACAAAATTCTGCTTCACTGCTTAAAATTTGACCACTTGTTGGTGTAGCATTAAAAATCAAGATTGTAAGCTCTTATAATATAAATAATTATAATGAATACAATCATATATAAAATACCGTGGCTTACTGTATGCCTCTCACTTATACTAAATATATTAATCTTCACAAGAATACGAACGTTTAGGTGATGAATTGTCCCCATTGTTATGGCAAATAAAGGTATGGCTAGGAATCCTTCAAAAAACAAAAACAACAAATATCTTAAAAAAATCTTACCTTTAAATGAGTGCTTTCATTATAGATTTGAAAAACTATTCACTAATGACGCTAACCTTTCTAATTCTCTATGTATCAACTACAAAATATAAATAGAAATGACTCTGGCACATAGACTTACTATAAAAATTAAGTGAAATATAAATACTATCTACAATATTTTAGCATTCAGTAAATTGGAACTTAATAGTACTGTATCATTTTTTTTTATGTAAGGCTTTCTTTTTGATCATGAAACTTTAACAATACTAATCAAATTATTCATATTTTCTTAATTTTCAGGAAGCTCAAAGAGTAACTATATTTAAATCTTAGTTGTTTTTTTTAATATTCAGAGTCTGTTGTATAAATATCTGTAAACATCACTACTATCTCATTCTTATTATTTACCATATTTCCTCATTATGACTTCATGGTTTTATTAATTTTATGTCTCATCATAGGGCAATCTCATATTGCCTATGGAAATAAATCCATATATCAGTAAGGATTTTCTTTTGGCTGCTAAAATTAAAGACCCAATTATAGTGGATTATAAATAGAACAAAACAAACACTGAAAACCCAGGAGTTTGTTCTTCCTCACCTAAATGAAGTAAAGAGTTTATCCTGGGCCATCATAGCTACTCTATCATATCACCAGGATACTGGCTTCTTCACTGTATCTGTGTTATCATTGTTATTCTGTGCCTTCTCTCCAGAAGGTTAAATAGTATATAGAATGGAGTAGTTGACTTCTATCCTGAAGGGCAAAGTCAAGTGCTTGTAAATGGAGCCTGAAGAAGGAGGGAATTAAGGGGCAAAGGGTCATTTCTTATGAGCTGAGTCAGACCGCTTTCCAGAGATTTCCTGCAAATTACTTCAAAGTTTTTTTTTTTTTAATATATTTCAATAGTCATGTAGTATAGAGAATAAATTTTTAAAATGAAATATTTTTTCTAAGTGCACTGACACTTTATATAAATTCATGGTTTTTCTTTACTAAAGAACAAGCAAAAATCAATAGTGGTTTAGCCACGAGATATTCTGTCAAAGGAAAGAAGAAATGACACAGAGATCTTTGCATAAAGGCAAAACCTGTGCAATACAGACAGCTTTTCTAGAAAAAGACTTATGAAAGTGTTCTGCTCAGGAGAATTTTATAAAGATTGCAAGAGAAATGCTCCTCACATTATGGATACCTACTTTAATTTATTCATTTGGTAATTTACCAACCTGTGGCACTGGGTAATTTAATAAATAACGTTGTATATCTATGTATCTGTGGGTAAAGTTGGCCGTATAAGCAGTTATGTTATTTTTGAGATTATGTGATCAGCTAAAAATTTCATTTTCAGTGTGCTGGATGCATATCTTAAATACCATTCTATTAGTTTTGGATTTATTCAAGTCTGTGGGACACAGTTTTAAACGGAGCCATGTTGCAGAATACGTGCTGATAGTTCAGACACCCTGTGCCTTTGTCCATACATTCCGATCGCCTGCCGCTCACTTTGATATCCTACATCAGGCTGTGGCAGAAGAATGTTTGACATTTTTTTAAATTTACTTCATTTGAATTTTTTTGGCCAACCCATGACTTGCTATTCTTAACATATTTAAAATCTTAAAAAACAGTCTCCTTAGCAAGAAAATTGGATTTTATAAATCTCAGTTAATAACTGCGATTCAGGAGTATTCTCATACAACTTCCTGATTAAAATATTCTTTGCCTCGTCTTTAAATCTCATGAGAATAGATCTATTCATTGATCTATCAGCAGGAAATAATTCTTACTTTATTGTTATAGGAAAGATGACAATTATGATTGATCGATTTAAGAGCTATTATTTAAGAACGATTATAGTTGTTACCAGAAAAATGGAATTATACTTTACTTTCTTCCTGGAAAGAGAACAAGTATGAGAATGTCCATAGGCTAAGAATTTTCTTTGACTACCATTCCCACATTCACTTGTGCATCCATTTAATAACTGTAATACGCTAGATAATTTTTTATACCATGGGATATAACAGTGAATAGGGGAGACAAGTTTTGTGTTCTTTGAGTCTTACCTTCTTACCTTCTAATTGTGGGGAGAGAATGCATGACAAGCAAGCAATTATTTAGGCAAGATCATTTGAATTAATGACAATAAGTAAATATCACAAAATTTACATAGATTTTGCTTTTTGGGTTTTTTTTTTTTGTTTTTGTTTTTTAAGGGTCGGGATTCAGGAAAGGACTTACAAGACGTTTGCATTTGAGATGATAATTGATGCAAAAGGAGAATCTACAGATAAAGGCTATGAGTAGAAGTATTCCAGGCAGAGAAAACGAGAGCTCAAAGGTCATAAGGCTGGAAGGAATTTGACAGGTTTAATGAGCAAAAACAAGGCCAGGATGGCTGTAGGTTCATGAGTAATTCAGGATGAGAACAGAGTGGTACCTTGATAAGACATTTGATTATGTATCTGAGTAAAAATAGAATTTATTGAAGAATGTTAGCAAAGGGTTAATATAAACTGATTTGTATTTTGTCCATTTTTGACTGGTAAATTCAGATATTATTTCAAACTTCGAGTGGTGAAGGAAGCATGCATACAGCTCAGCCAATGGCTAGACGGAGGGCTCAAGGTAGTAGATAAACTTCTAGAGAGAGAAGTTTGTAGCACAGGCAAAACTCATCATTTCTGGGTAGAAAGTGGATTTTTCATGAGTGAATAGACACATAGTTGATGTTACATGTACTATAAGCTGTCAGAGAGAGGCATAGCTCTGAAAAGAAGCAAGTGAAGATAGGAACTGGGAATGCCCTAAGGAGGAACTGCACTTCCCAAAGTCTACCTTCCTGGATATGTTTCTTTGTTATATATAAAACAAACACATATATATGTATTTCTTATATTATACCTATATAAGAAATATATATTCTTATTTCACAACATTTGACAATATTTTCCATCTTTGAGTGTTCCATTTTAATTTAATCATAAATTCATCAGAGCTTGATATATCCTTCTAATAATGATATAAGAGGAAAAGCTATTAAAAGAAGTACAGCTTGCCTTAAGTTTGTTAACCGCCCCCGGGGGAAGAGTAGCACTGTGGTATAGTCCGCCTGGAAGTTAAAGTGAAGGACACAGAAGATGGTGAGAAATGGGTGCGTGAAAGGCCTGGAATGGACTGAGAAAAGTGCTTGAGGCCAAGGCAACTGCTTAGTGGACAACTCGGGAAGGATATTGATAAAACCTCCTCTTTTCCTAGACCACTGATTTTCAACCTTTTTCATCTCGTGGCACATATAAGCTAATTACCAAAATTCTACCACACGCCAAAAAATATATTAAAAGAGGTATAATTTTGAAATATATAAAAAGAGGTATAATTTTGATTGATTTGCAAAAAAAAAAAAAAATGCCTACCGTTGTTTGCCCCACAGTGACTTTTTAAAAAAATCAGGTGCCTATACTTGTATATAAGGATTTCTGTACCAAGAATTAACCAGTCAGATGCAACCTTATTACATAACATGACCAACAAGATGCAACTCTATTTTATGACCTATATGTTTATGGTTCAAAACAGAGCATTCACACAGACAGTCATTGTTGTGTTGGCTGTTGTCTTTTTTTTTTTAATTTGACAGTCTAAGGGAAAGTGGTCAGTGCCGCTGACTAGTCAGGTAGTGAGTGTTTTACAAATGCTTGCAGCACACCAGTTGAAAATTGTGGCCCTAGACTTGTATTAAAAGAATGGAGCCAGTACCTGCACCTGAATCTTCATTCCAGTGCACAGTGGTAGCGTCATTTAGTCAGTGCTCATCATGCCATTTAGCACTCATTTATAAAAAAATTGAAGGTTTAGTTTATTCAGGCAGTGAGATAGTTAGTGGGTTAGAGAGATGGACAAGATCAAGGCCCTGATCTAATGGAGCTCACATGCTACTGGGAAACTAAACTAAGAAGATAGCTTTCACAACCGTGTATGGTATATATACTAATAGAAGAATGTTAGATGGAATTCTCCAATTAGAGCCTAGAGGAAAACACTTACATTGGTTAAGGCACGACAAAGAAAACTTCATGATGCATGTTTAGATAATAAGCAGGGAATCGCCAAAGGAAAGATGGAAAAAAAGGCATTACAAACTTAGAGAACAGCTTGTGCAAAGGGACTGGCCACCACAGCACGTGTCATGAGTAACGAAGTTAAATGAAACTGGTAGGGCTGAGGTATATGGTGAAATGCAGAGGGTGTCAATATATGGTGATGAGAAGATTACTGAGTGATAACTCTATGAATCATCTGGAATTCCAGAGCAGAGACTCCAGACTCAGCCCAAAGGTTATGGACAAAGTGGAAAGATTTTAGCTGAAAGTCCGTATCTGTTTTAAAAAGAAGAAAGATCATTTTAAAATAAATGTGCTAGATACAGCAAACTGAATGCGATTTGCCATTTAAAAAAAAAAAAAAAGATGGAAATCTTACCCTTTGGGACAGCATGGGTGGACCTGGAGAGTATTATGCTAAGTGAAATATGCCTGTCAGGGAAAGACAAGTACCATATAATTTAATTTATATGTATAATCTACTTGAACAAAATAAACTAATAGAGAAAGTAGAAATGGATTCATAGATACAGGGGGCAGACTGACAGCTATCCAAGTGGGGGGAGGTTGGGGGACTGGGTGAGAAAAGTGAAGGGATTAAGAAAAAATACTCATAGACACAGACAACAGTATGGTGATTGCCAGAGGGGAAGGGGGTGGGGGAGGTAGAATCAGGTAAGGGGGGGGATAAGTAGTAATGGAAGGAGACTTGGCTTGGGGTGGTGACCACACAATATGATATACAGATGATGTATTGCAAAATTGTACAGCTAAAACCTATATAGTTATACTGAAACCTGTCACTCCAATACACTCAATAAAAGTTTAAAGAGAAATATGCTTGGCATTAGAGACTTGCAGGCAATGTGTTTGAAAAACACAATGGATACCCAGTAAGTTCTGACATATGACTACATAAGTGTAGAAGGTAATGTTGTCTTGCACAGTGTGTTGCTTCTCCTTCACCTTCCATGTACTCACGGGTCCATTGTGAAGGCAAAAGGAAACAACACCAGTGCCTGTCACATAGGTGATCGTTAAGTGTAAGGATATTGCACTCTCAATCTCCTTCTGTTGGGCAGTCAACCATCTCTGATATATAGACAGACAGGTATGTATCTTAGTCTTCACTGTCTTTTGAATTTCTCCAGCCTATGAGATTTAAAACAAGAATGACAAAAAGAAACTTGTTCCTTAGGCCTGTTTAAATACATTTCTGAAAACGTAGTTGTGTCACTGAACGGCCACCCTCATTCTGATTTTGAATTCTCAGCTCTATTAATTCCTGGTAAATTTTGTGCAGATTACCTCATGTAGTTCTCCTGGGTTCACAAGAATCAAATAAAGAAGCTCAACCACCATGTCAACTCCTCTCCTTTTTACAACAGAGAACTTTTCCTAATTAGTAAGATGCTGGATTGGTTCAGTTCCCATACCACCTCCAAGTTCTGTAGCTTGGCTACCTATAAGCTGTTTCTAGATGAGTGTCTGATTACTTTTTTGAGTATTGCTGTATAATACATAATTAATAGTTCCCTTTCATCTGATAAATTTTTTTCACTGAAGCCCAATTATTTGTATTTCTTTACCTTTTTTTTTTTTTTTTTTACTTAAAAGCTGATAAATAGCAAATATGTTTTTAGTCCGTGTTTCTAAATATATTCTTCATAAGACTAACTAGGTAATACTTTGGGGAAAAAAAAGTTTTGTCTCTCTTTGCCTTCCCTGCCTCCCCGATGTAATCATACATCCATTATCTCTCTGGTTAGCCTAAGCTAGCCATTGCATTGGAAGTACATTGTATGCCAGGAGAACCTGTTCACCACTTCAATATTCAGGCTTTGGAAAGGATCCCTGTTTCGGGTACTGCCATTTCTGTACGTGATGGACTAAAAGAGTAAACACGGAAAGTCAGGCAGTGGGCTCTCCTGGTTTGAACTCTTAGTCCCTCTGTGGTATGTGTATTTGAAGCATTGCTGCTGGAGAGAGGACCTTCTAGACCATGAGTGGATGTATGGATTTGCCATTGTGATAATGTGATTTATAATAAGAAATATAGATTTGATCTTCCTCATTTCTGGCACACCCCAAACTCTTGGAATTATCTAAGTGATGAGATAAATAAGGTATCTATTATGCTAATGAGGTGATTTTTGACAAGTACCTACACAACCCACAGATGGGGGTTGATTTTCAGGGGAGCCAACCATGTGATTAAAGGGTTGGAATGTTTAGTCCCACCCCTTGACCTCAGGGGAGGGGATATGGGCTGGAAGTTGAATCCATTGCAAATGGTCAATGATTAATCAATTTTGCCTATGCAATGAAGCCTCCATAAAAACCCAAAAGGACAGGGCTAAGAGAGCTTTCAGATTGGTGAACAGGTGGAGATTTGGGGAGAATGGTGAGCTTGGACCAAGTATAGAAGCTTCACGCCCTTCTCCATACCTTGCCCTATGTATCTCTCCCATCTGGCTGTTTCTGAGTTGTATCCTTTTAAAATAAACTGATGATAATAGACAAGGGGAGGTTAAAAATAGTATAGGAAACAGAGAAGCTAAAGAACTTATATGTATGACCCATGAACATGAAGTAAGAGAGAGAATGCTTTTGTGGAGTGGGGGGGAGGAAATTCATGCATCCCACCATGGTAACTGTAGCTCTAATGTTTCACGTCTAAGGGAGCAAAGACTCTCGTGGAACATAGGCCGGTAAGCAGGACCCACATGTGTGACAGCAGAAGTTCCTGTGGGTAAATCAGGATGGCATATTTCTTAGATTTAAAGCTTGCTCTTGCTGGGACCTCTCTCTCCCTGAATCAAAAGAATGTCTGTTAATGTATGCCTAGCTTCCTCAGACCAGTGAGTCAGCCCAAGCCTATTGTCTTTCCATTTGCATATCTATCCTCTTGATGTGCTATCTTGGGCATCTACCTCCTAATGTAAATCTACAATCCATGTATAGTTAATGAAAACCATCAGATGTAAAGTGTCTGAGAAACAGCAATAAAAAGCCAGTCTACACTCGGCTCAGGGCCTCTCCAAGATGATAATGGAGGGGATGCGTGGTCTCGGAATTTCTAGTCTGGTATATTATGGGTAAAATTATTTACACGCTGCCATGACATACGAATCCTGCTGGCCAGAATTCACGATGGGGGGCGGGGGAGGTACAGGGCAGAAGGGAATAAAGGGGCGAAAAAAATAAGACAACTATAATAACATAATCAATAAACTATACTTTAAATAAATAAATAAATAAACAAACAAAGTGGTGATCTAGGTGATAAACTATTTCTCCAAGTTCTGTGAGCTGACCTAGCAAATTAATCAATCTGAAGAAGGGGGCCTGGAGCCTTCAATCTGTACCTGGTGGGTCAGAAGTGCAGGTAACAGCCTGGGCTCTAGATTAGTCTCTGAAGGGAGAACAGTCTAGTGGTACTCAGCTCTTAACCTGTGGAACTTGACACTCTCTCCAGGTAGACAGTGTCAGAATTGAGTTGAGTGGTCGGACGTCCAGCAGATATCAATGATTGCTTAGCTCTATGGAAAAACCTTCCTGCCCCCACCTTGGAATTGGTGCCAGCATCAGCATAGCACACTCCCAGCGGTGTTTCCACAGCAAGAGAGGGGATGGAAGACTGAGCTATCTGACATCAGCCTCTCTGCCCTGACTGGGCTGAGCAAGCACAAACTGCAAGTTCACTGACCAGGGTTTTTTGCAGTTTGCCAGCAAAGATCCACTTGGTAGTGACAATGTTCAATGTGACCAGAATCTGTGCTCCCAAAACAACAACAGCCAAGAAATGTCCCTACCTTTCTGTGTTCCCCAAAATGTCTGTCTGCAAACAACCACTTTTCCCTGTATGACTTAGACATGACTCATAGGTAACCCACTTTTCCTCTGATGAGGCTAGACTAAGACTCTCCAAATTCTCATTCTTTGTTTCCTGAAATATATATGAGTTGCATTGTTTATCTCCACTGAGCAATCTGAGCAAAATGCCTAACTTAGTCACACTTTAGTCAGTCTTTTCTCCTTTCCCAGGCTCCTGCACTTTTACACACACTTCTGTTACTGAACTAAAAGGGTCCATTTGCCTGCATGAATTAAAGTCCAATAAGACCAGAGCAGGAGTTGTCAACAAAGAAAGTGAAGGTTTATTTTTAGGAAGTGGCCTATGCTTGGAGTTATAGCTGGATAAGTGCTCAAAGACCCAGCTCCCCCCATGGCTTCCAGGGGATGGGTTACATAGGGGGGAAATCATTAGTCATGGGGACTAAGGGAGTTAGGACTGTGGTCAGGGCCGTGCCCTCCATTGATTGGTCAGTGCTAGGGTAGGGGGTCCTTGATCAGTGCATCTCGTCTGATCAATTCCTCTGGGCTTCCTCTGGTTTCACTGCTTTTCTGGACCTGAAGCTGAAACACAGCTGAGGTTTAAATGTTCCCTTTAGTACGATTAAAACTTTGTCTCTGTGGTCAACAGACCCAAGGCTTTCTTTCTAAGATTGTGTAACACTGACAAGAACCTTATTGAGCTGACCAGGGTTCAATGATTAAGGGAGTAGTCATGCAAGGGAGAGGGAGGCAGGTAAGTCAGGGTGCTGGATGGGGCCAGTTTGAATCAAAAGGAAAGGGAGGAGAAAAGGTCATATTAAAGAAATGAAGTTTCTGCGTGGTTACACATCAGGTTATTGAAATACTGAATCACTCCTTCACAACCTCTCCCGGGAACAGCTAAGCTCCGGGGAAAATATTTCCTGAGCAACTGTCCTTTTGCACTACCCCTCCTCTCACTCCCCAACTCTAGCTTTGTTTACTTTCCCCTGCAAAAGAAAAGCCCTAAGCGCTGTTCTGAGGTCATTTGATACCCTTTGTAGACCCCCTGGGAGATTTTCCATATTGCCATAGTCCGCCTATCACAGTAATTTTCCCCTTCGTATGGCAATCATCCTTTGGAATAAGTTCCTTCTTACTGAAGTCCAGATTTGTTTTTGTTTGACAGCACACATCCAAGGACTAGCCTGGTGAATAAGACGGGAGGATTCCCTTTCTCCTAATGCCTCCAAGTCATGTAAGCCTTTTCCTCAGATCCCTAGTGTCAACTGTGAGAGCTGCAACGGGACAATGGAGACAATTTAAGTTTGAATGATCTCAAGGATCCTGACTTCAAGAGCCCATTTAAATGATTGGGTCAGACTAAGGTTTCACTGGTTTTTGTTAAAATTATTTTCCTATTATTTCGTCTATACCCAGAAGATTTGTTGTGTGAAGAGTCCAAATAGTAGAGAACATTTAGAGGGATAAAATACTTATTCTTTGTACATCTGACTGTCATGTGACCTGACTATGCAAATAAACTGTTAGCCTTGCGTTTTAGTCCTTTTTTTCTCAGCCTCTGTTTCTTATTTTACAAATCTTTGCCTGGGTCCTTCAACTGAAAAACATAGAAAAAAAAACATATTTATATGTTTTATTTATTATAGTGATTTGTTTCAAAAAGGTGTTGATGGTTTAAGTGCCTTCTACTGAGACAATTGCCCGTCAACACTAACAATGAGAAATAACGAGGTCCACGCCCCCACCTCCGTGAAAAGCATTTTATTCATTTAAAGAAAAAGAGACAAAGGAGTCTGCTACCTGTTGCTTCACTCCCCCCACCTTTCCCTTCAGACCTTTTGCCCTACAGTAATATCCTGTGGCTGCATTTCTTTTGTAAACGTGATTTAATTTTGTGTATTCAGTTACTTACTCATTTAGCCTATTTTCTTTTAGCAATGAGTCTGCTACATCCTTCCTAATAATGAATTTAGTTTTAATTCTCAGTAGTTTTACACAAACAAATATATCAGAGAAATTTTTTAGTTCTCTGATCGGAAGATTTTTAGAACCATATATGTCATTTCCTAGAATTCCTCAAGTTACTAGAATCCTATTTTACAAATGATAAGAGAGCATAAACTGATTTTATAAGATACTCGCCATACTACTTATGCACCTAGTCCTTCCCAAACCCTGAAAATTGTCCTTGGTCTATAGACATGCTCTTCGTGATTGTTTACGGTGCTATTTACAAAGTAAAATGCAATGACAGTGCCAAGCAGCTTACTTTACAATAGGTTCAATGCTACAGAGAGAATATATATTTTAAAAAGTTCAATCCTGACAGCCAAACATTGTACACTGCAAACGGCAGACATGAGACCATTCATGCTGGTGATTATTTTAGAAGAGCAGAAACAGAATATTGTTGTTGCTGAAATTTCTCAGGAGAAGCTTGATTTTTAAAAGGTTACATAGAAGTATGAAACGGCAGGGCAGAACACTTCACGATCTTCACAGGCAAAGGAAACAAAGTGCGTGATCAAAAGGAAGTCTGAGTCTGATTGTAAAGTCCGGGAGAAGTCATGCCGAGGAAAGGAGAGGGAACATGGCCTGTAAGTTCTTAAGAAGCATTTGAAAATGTGCGTATAGGAGTACAAAAATGACTTAATGAAGAACGAAAGGGAAGGACAGTGAAAGAGGAAGCAGTGTTCTTAACAGCAAAATGAAATCGGCTAGGGAATCTTAGCACAAGGGAGGATGCATACAATGGATATGCCCACTAAACTGTACATTTCAGAGTCAGACCTCATTCTGTTTGTCAATTAATTTTAGCAATGGACAGTTTGGAAAAAGGCAAATACCTTTTCCATGCCTGGCCCACTCAGAAAGGGGCCATATAACGCCATGAAACACAAACAGCACAGCTCAAAGCTCTGATTTTTCTGAAGACAATTTTTCTCTACCTATTAATCTTTCTTAGAAATATTCACCTGGAGAGGAAAAATGATTTTTCTTTTATCACAAAGAAGGCAAGCCTTTGAAATCCTATCTTTGTTCTTCACAATGTGGACTTGTGTAATGTGCAAAGAATTCTCTCTGAAGTTCATAAACAAAAGAATGCCTTGCGGTATGCAAGTTATCTGTTTAATTAAAAGAGCTTTCTGTTCCTCCGTCTAGGTTTAAAGTGTTTCAATATGCTACACGTCTGAGATCTAATCACTGCAACAATTGACAGAGGGTTCCTGCTGAGACGTTAGGAAAGGGGACAAGCGCCATGCAATTTTACATTAAGAAAGGCCCCAAAGCAGCCTGAAAATTGCTTAACAATTATTTGTTTAATGTTTCTCTTGAAACGTACCAAAAGAAATTAAATTTTCAGTGACTGATATGTACCATTGTCAAAGACAGTCTGTTTATACATTATTTATCTATATAAATATTTTATATTAGGTAAAACATGCATAATATGCCAAATAATTGAATAAAACTATATAAACTAGAAACACTAATGAAAAGTAGTTCTCTGTATCAAAGGTATTAAATTTTTTCCCAATTGTGGAGAGAAATTTTAACTCGTCACAATGATACACTTTTATTGCAATCCTAATGTAAAATTCTGCCATGCCCCTAACTTAAAACATTTTGTCCTCTCCAAATCTTACCCATTGTTTTTCACTTGACCTCGGGACCCTTGGGAGATAGCCTTCATTTATGAACCCTTACTTCTCCCTCTTTTGCCTGCAATTCTTACTCAGAATCACACAGGTCCTAGGAAAACCAAAACTTTTATCTCCTTCCTTTTTCCTCCTTCACTCTCTCCTTCTCTCTCTCTTTAAAGAGATTTAGTGGAAAATAATCTTCCAGAAATATACGGGGCTTTCAGATGTGGGCAAAAGCAGTATCTTAACGTGGAAATACCCTATTCTAAACGTTACCTCCATTTCAGGACATGGCATTTGGTACAGCAGCATGATAGGGAAACAAAGGAAGTGCAGATGCTATGAGGATTCTAATGGCTTGAGTTTAGTTCCCATCAGTGCTGCTTTTTGGAAGAAGCTGCATGCTGAGTGGACTATGCACTGGGGAGGCATTTGGTACATCCAAGTTTCACACTTGCATTAAAAGCAATGACACTGATTTGTCTCTCCAGACCATAGGTTTTTATATGTATAAAATGAAGCAGTTGGAAGAGGTGATATTACCGTTTTTTCATTTTTAATTTCTGTGATTCTCTGTTTCAACAAGAAAGACATCCATCAAAGGAGGAACAGGGACAGAAGGACAGAAACAGACAAAAAGCCCCATGACTGGTCTGGACCCCAGATAAATGTATAAATAATAATGTGCATAGAGAACTTCCTTCAATGTGTTATATGATATTTACATAAAATTAAAAACTTTTACCCTCCCATTTTAATGATTATTAATAGGCTAAAAACTACTAAAAAAAAAAAAAAAAAACTTTAGTATGATCTACTATTACATTCTTAACTTTTCCCAATGATTGTAGAAGAAAATATGTTAGCATTTTTTCTCTATAATAGAGTTGAATAATTATATGCTTCACTAAGACCAAAATGAAGAAAGATATGCTATATTAACTGATTTCAAAAAAAGCCCTGATAAAAGTATTAAACTCTGGGAAATGTGTTCCAAGATTTACATGTACTTAATTTTTGGTAGACAGATTCTTAAGTGAATTTAATTATGCCACTATCATTTTTCGATAGCAAAATTTTTTAAGTTCAAATAAAATTTAAATAAGAAATAAATTTTAATATGTTTTAAAATGTTAGCAATATAGAATTAATGAAATAAATTGTAATGAAGGGATTGGTATTTTGGGAACAGCAGAGTGAGCATTGCAGTGAACCCTACCTCCAACAAAATGGTATTTTAAACAGTAGAAAATTTAAAATACAATAACTTAAAATCTCTTGAAGTATTTTAGGGGAGTAAAGCAAATGTAAAAATTCTCATTCAGGAAAGTCAACACAATCTCAAAAATAATAGGAGGAGACTATGGCATTTGAACCATGACCTACTATCTTTTCCCCTTCTAGAATCATGTATAAAGACTGTTACACCCAAGAAAAAAAGGAAGATGGTTCAAAATTACTAAAATTGGTGATGAAAGAGGGCACATAACTATAGATCTTACAGAAATTAATGATTACAAGAAAATATTATGAACAACTGTATGTCAAGAACTTAAATAACTTAGAAGTTGTGTATAAAATCTTACAATAATACAAACTAATTAAATTATTCAAAGACAATTTAAAAATATGAACAGAACTACCATAAGTAAATGTGATTGAATTCGTAATTTAAAAATTTCCCACACACAAAAATGCTCAGGCCTGGATGGCTTGCCTAGGGATTTCAACCAAATATTTATAGAATAATTAATAGTAGTCCTTCACAAACTTTTCAAAAAATAAAAGGTGAAACATTTTCTAACTTATTCTTTAAGGCCAATCTATCCTGAAACCAAAAGTAGATAAAGACATAAGAAGACCAATATTCCTTATAAGATAAAAAAAATCCTCAAAAAATATGAATTAAATTCAGCAAAATTGAAAACAATATTATATAACTTGAACAAGTGATGTTTATTGTCAGAGTATGAGGTAGCTTAACATTCAAAATCAATTACTATGATATACCAAGTAACTAGACTAAAGGACAAACCAGTCACATCAACAGAAACAGAAAAAAGCAACTTACAAAAGCCAACAGATTTTCATAATAAAAACAGTGAACATATTAGGAATAGTAAGGAACTTAGATAAATAAGTTCATCTATAAAATCTCATAGCGAAATTAGTCTTATTTGTAAAACCTGCACTATTTCCCATTAGGTCAGGAACTAGACAAAGGTAATCACCCTTGCCACTTTTACTCAACGTTGAATTAGAGTTTCCAGAAAGTGAAATTAGACAGTAAAAATATATGAGAATAAATGAGTTCAACAAAATCTTTGTAGGACACAGGATCAATATAAAAAGTTCAGTTGTATTTCTACAAGTTAACAATGAACAATCTAGGGTGAGGAGGGAAAGATGGCGGCGAAGTAGGAGGGAGTGGGATCGGCTTCCTCCAGCCCACTGGTGGGATAATTGGCTGATTTTCTGAGGAGCGGAGCAATCACCCAACTGTATTCCAGGAAGAGTGGCGACCAGGATTGAGCATAAAACTTAAAGATCAGCCGGTAGGGAGTCTGCTTTGGAGGGAAGGGATTCGCAGGGAACCGAGAGGTCTTCGGATCCAGTCGCAGCCGCTTCCCGGTTTGATCCAGGATCTGTGGGGGGGAGCTGGATTAAGGGAAATGCAGGACAACATGAAACATAATAATAATCGTATAATAGGGATACCAGATGGAGAGGAAGAGCAGCAAGGGATGGAAAACCTGTTCAAAAAAGTAATGATGGAAAACTTCCCTAATCTGATGAGAGAAAAAGCCACATACATTCAGGAAATACAGAGAGTCCCAATCAAAAGGAACCCTAACAGGCCCACTTCAAGACACATCATCATTAAAATGGCAAAATTCCAAGACAGAGAGAGAATCTTAAAGGCAGCGAGGCAGAAACAGGAAATAACATACAAGGGAGCCCCGATAAGGTTAGCAGCTGACTTCTCAATGGAAACACTCCAAGCCAGAAGGGAATGGCAAGAAATATTCCAAGTAATGAGAACCAGAGGCCTGCAACCAAGACTACTCTACCCAGCAGGCTCTCAAACAAGACAGATGGCCAAATAAGGAGCTTCCCAGACAAAAGAAGGCTAAAAGAATACACATCCTCCAAACCAGCTATGCAAGAGATCCTAAAGGGACTGATTTAAGGAAAGGAAGGGAAAGAGAGAGAGAGAGGAACACAGGTACAAAAAAGATGGCAATGAATAAGTACCTATCAATAATAACCTTAAATGTGAATGGACTAAATGCTCCAATTAAAAGACAGAGAATAGTGGAATGGATAACAAAGCATGACCTGCACATATGCTGCCTACAAGAGACCCACCTCAGGACAAAAGACTTACACAGACTGAAAGTGAAGGTCTGGAAACAAGTTTTCCAAGCAAACAGACAAGAAAAAAGAGCTGGGGTAGCAATACTCATATGAGACAAAATAGACTTCAAAAAAAGGGCCATAAAGAGAGACCCAGAAGGACACTTTATAATACTCAAGGGAAGAATCGGCCAAGATAACATACATATTGTAAATATATACACACCCAACACAGGAGCACCCAAATACATAAAGAAAATCTTGGAGGACTTCAAGAAGACATTGATAGCAACACAATTAGAGTAGGGGGCTTTAACACCCCACCGTCAAAAATGGACAGAACTTCCAAACAAATATCAGCAAAGACATTATGGCATTGAACAATGCCCTAGAAGAAATGGACTTAACTGATAGGGCTCTTCACCCCAAAGAAGCTAAATACACATTCTTTTCAAATGCATATGGAACATTTTCAAAAATAGACCATATGATAGGACATAAAACAAGCCTCAACAAATTCAAGAAAATTGAAATCATACCAGGTATTTTCTCTGACCACAAGGGTCTGAAATTAGAAACCAACCCAAAGGAAAAAAACCCAAAATACTCAAAATCATGGAGACTGAATAGCATGCTGTTAAACAATGAATGGGTCAAGGGCGAGATTAGGGAAGAAATCAAAAAGTTCCTCGAAACAAATGAAAATGAACTGACAACAACCCAAAACTTATGGGACAGGGCGAAGGCAGTCCTGAGAGGGAAGTTCAGAGCAATACAGGCCTACCTAAAAAAAACAGAAACGGTTTACACAAACAACCTAACCCTACACCTACAAGAACTCGAGGAACAACAGCAAAGACAACCCAGAACAAGTAGAAGGAAGGAAATAACCAAGATCAGATAAGAGTTAAACGACTTAGAGACTAAAAGGACAATTCTAAGGATCAATGAATCCAGGAGCTGGTTCTTTGAAAAGATAAACAAAATCGACAAGCCTTTAGCAGGCTCATCAAGAAAAAAAGAGAGAGGACCCAAATAAACTCAATCAGAAATGAAAGAGGAGATATTACAACTGATTCCACAGAAATACAAAAGATTATAACACTCTACTATGAAGAACTGTATGCCAAGAAATATGAAAACCTAGGAGAAATGGACAAATTATTAGAAAAATATAATCTTCCAAAACTCAATAAGGAAGAAACAGAAAGCCTGAACCGACTGATAACAGCAGATAAAAATAAAGCAGTAATCAAAAAACTTCCAACAAACTAAAGCCCTGGACCAGATGGTTTCACAGGAGAATTCTACAAAGCATTTAAGGAGGAACTAACACCTATTCTTCACAGACTATTCCAAAAAATCCAAAATGATGGAAGACTCCCAAACTCGTTTTATGATGCCAGCATCTTCCTAATAAAAACCAGAAAAAGACACAACATAGAAAGAAAACTTCAGACCAATAACACTAATGAACATTGATGCTAAAATCCTCAACAAAATATTAGCAAACCACATCCAGCAATACATCAAAAAGATCATTCATCATGACCAAGTGGGTTTCATCCCAGGGATGCAAGGATGGTACAACATTCGCAAAGCAATAAACGTAATACATCACATAAACAAAAGCAAAGACAAAAATCACATGATCATATCAATAGATGCAGAAAAAGCATTTGATAAGGTGCAGCATCCATTTATGATAAAGACACTAAGCAAAGTGGGAATAGAGGGAGCATTCCTCAACATAATAAAAGCCATGTATGAGAAACCTACAGCCAACATTACACTCAATGGACAAAAACTAAAATCTTTCCCACTAAAATCAGGAACAAGACAAGGTTGCCCACTATCACCACTTCTATTCAACATAGTACTGGAAGTTTTGGCCACAGCAATCAGACAAGAAAAAGAAATAAAAGGCATCCAAATTGGAAAGGAGGAAACAAAACTGTTGTTGTTTGCAGACGACATGATAGTATACTTGGAAAATCCTATAGACTCCGCCAAAAAGCTACTCGATCTAATAATTGAATTTGGCAGAAAAGCAGGATATAAAGTCAATATCCAGAAATCAAAGGCATTTTTGTATACCAACAGTGAAACAGAAGAAACCGAAATCAGGAAAAAAATCCCATTTGATATAGCAACAACAACAAAAAAAAAATACCTGGGAATAAACCTCACCAAGGAGGTAAAAGACCTGTACTCAGAAAACTACACAGCACTGAAGAGAGAAATCATGGAAGACACAAACAAATGGAAACATATACCATGCTCATGGATTGGAAGAATCAACATCATCAAATTGTCCATACTCCCCAAAGCAATTTATGGATTCAATGCAATCCCTATCAAAGTACCAATGGCATATTTCACGAATATAGAACAAACACTTCAAAAATTTATATGAAACCATAAATGACACCGAATATCAGCTGCAATTTTGAGAAAGAAGAGCAAAGCAGGAGGGATCACAATTCCTCATATCAAACTGTATTACAAGGCCAATGGAACAGAATAGAGAGCCCAGAAATAAACCGGAGTCTCTACGGGCAATTAATCTTCGACAAAGGGGGCAGAAGCATAAAATGAAATAAAAATAGCCTCTTCAACAAATGGTGTTGGGAAATCTGGATGGCTACCTGCAAAAAAAATGAAACTCGAGCACCAACTTACACCATACACAAAAATAAATTCAAGGTGGATAAAAGACTTAAATGTAACTCATGACACCATAAAAGTTCTAGAGGAAAATGTCGGTAGGAAAATCTCAGACATTCCACGCAGCAACATCTTCAATGATATGTTCCCTAGAACTAGGGACATAAAGGAAAGAATAAACAAATGGGACCTTATCAAAATAAAGAGCTTCTGTGGGGCTAAAGAAATAGTATTAAAATAAAAAGAGAACCAACCGTATGGGAAAACATATTTGCCAATGATACCTCAGACAAGGGTCTGATCTCCAAAATATATAAAGAACTCATACGACTCCACTCCGGGAAGACAAAAAACCCAATTAAAAAATGGGCAAAAGGCATGAACAGAAACTTCTCGTAAAAGGAAATACAGAGGGCCCAGAGTCATATGAAAAGATGCTCAACATCATTAGCCATCAGAGAAATGCAAATTAAAACTACAATGAGATATCACCTCACACCAGTCAGAATGGCCATCATCAAGAAAGCAACAGATAACTGTTGGAGGGGATGTGGAGAAAAGGGGACCTTACTGCACTGTTGATCGGAATGCAGACTGGTGAAGCCATTGTGGAAAACAGTATGGAACTTCCTCAGAAAAATGAAAATGGAACTGCCTTTCGACCCAGCAATTCCACTATTGGGATTATACCCTAAGAATCCTGAAAAACCAATTCCAAAGAACCTTTGCACTCCAATGTTCATAGCAGCGCAATTCACAATAGCCAAGTGCTGGAAACAACCTAAGTTCCCATCTACAAAGGAATGGATCAAGAAGCTATGGTACATCTACACAATAGAATTCTACACAGCAGAAAGGAAGAAGGAGCTTATACCCTTTGCAACAGCATGGATGAAACTGGAGAGCATAACACTAAGTGAAGTAAGCCAGGCGGTGAGGGACAAATACCATATGATCTCACCTTTAACCGGATCATAATCAACAAAAGCAGAAAGCAAGCAAAACATAACCAGAGACACTGAAATTAAGAACAGTCTAACAATAGCCATGGGGGAGTGGGGAGGGGACAATGGGGAGAAGGGTTTTCAGGAATTACGGTAGAGGACACATGGACAGAACTAAGTGGGAGGAGGGAGGCTTGGGAGGGAGGTGGGGTTGGATGGGAAGTGAGGAGGGGAGGGGAGATGTTGCAAAAAACTGTAATGGAACAACAATAAAGTAATTATTAAAAAAAACAATGAACAATCTAGAAATAAAATTAGAAAACAATTTCATTGCTAAAATAAAAACAGCTATAAATTAATGGAAACATTCAGGATTCATGGATCAAAAGACTTAATCGTTTTAAGCTGGGTTACTTTCCAAAATGATCAACATATTCAACACAATCTCAATTAAAAACCAAATGATTTTTGTTTTTCAAAAATTGACTGGCTGATTCTAAATTCATATGAAAATGCAGAAAAGTGAAAACAATGTTGAAAAAAGAAAAAGTGGAGGATTTCTGGTTTCTTACTATACAGCTGTAGTAATGAAGACAGTGTGCACTGGCCTGAGAACAAACATGCCAATCAGTGTGTACTGGCATGAGAATAAACATAATGATACCGATAGAAATAAAAACATGTCCTCATACACACACAATAAAAAATAAAAATAAAAAGGGGTATGAACATTCATGGCAGTGTTATTAATTATAAGGAAAAAGTCTAATAAAAATGTTCATCATCAACTGATAAATGAATGAGCTAATAATGATAGATGGTTAATTATTAAATATCATTTTTAAAAAGGAATTAAGTGCTGTCGCATGCTATCACATGGATAAAACTTGAACACATTATGCTAAGTGAAGGGATCCAGCCATAAGAAGTAAATGGAGGGTTAAGAACATTTTGGAAAGTGATCAATGGACAGGGTGCTGCAGGGTACTAGGATAGGAAGAACAGAATTAATCCAATTAGATCCTGTTGACCAGGTGGTTCTTAATAGTTGTTAATCATAGGTGTTACTTTTTTTAACTTCTCCAGAAAAAGTGGAAAAACATTAATGGCACCATATTTTTGCAATGAGTACTAAATGGAAAGATGTATGCACAGCAGGTACTATACAGAGCATGGTGCTTAATAGGCTGGCAATTTATGATTTTTGTGTGTCTGTTTTGGGGGGGGGGCTTTGGAATTTAAGAATAGAAGTATAAATATAAGGGTTTAAGTTCCAGTCAGGGAATTATAGGGGGTCGGGGGGCAGAGGGTTAGAGCCCAGCTCCTGGGATTAAACAAAGGAAGAAAACAAAAAACACAGTCCTCCGGAGAAAAGTTGGGTTAGTGGGTGTGGCGGTATTGATAGTAAGACTGTCTTTGTTGGGACAGGTCTTCTTAGACAAGAGCTCCTCCTCTCAGGTGTCATGGGAGGGTGAGAACTGGTATTTCCCTGAAGCCAGAGCTGAGCCCACAGGAGATGGTACTTTTCATTTCACACCCACCATGAGCTGAGCTGCAAAACATAAAACTCCAGATCATCACTGATACACTGGCTGTGGCTTCCTGAGTCAAGAAAAAGAATGATGTTACCTGGAGCTTGGGACTCGGATGACACCAGATTTGTTTCTTTCTGCTTTATTTACCTTAATATTGTACACACACAGGGATTTGGAATGAGTTCTGAGAAGAGCAGCAGTGATTAATGGAATCAACTCACTGGGTTAGGAAGAAAGATTGCAGCAACTGAAAATGTATTGTTTAGTTAAGCATCAGTTGCCTAAGGATGTAAGAGTCTCCGAGTACTTGGAAAGATGAAAATAATATGCTGTCCTTTACAAGCAAATTTAAAATTACCAGCCCATCAGTAGAACTTGTGTTAAGTTCTTTTTCTCAGTGGTGAGAATACCTTTTTCACAATTTTAAATATCCTCCTTCATTCAATCTCTCTTATGACCAATTAAACTCATATAATGAGCCAGGATTAATGATGTGCTTGTAAATGGGAAAAAGGTTGATCTAACTTTAATACAGACCGAATCTTACACTATTGACTGTTTATCCCCCTACACCAAACACATCTTCAATTCTCTGACACCATCAGGATGTTCAATAATTCAATTCATTTATGAGACTATCTATCTGGATTTAGCATCAGATCCCACAGGTTAAAAGGGCTCAGTCCCTCAACACTGCTACTTCAAATGCCAGTTGCAAGTCCCAAGCCATGCATACTTCTGACCAATGGGCTATAAATCAGGAGATTTCCCACAACTCACTCCTCAAATTTGAAAGTTGTGAGAACAGCTCACAAAACTTAAGAAAACAGTTTACTCATATCTGCTAGTTGCTTATACAGGAAATGGAAAAGCCAAAGAACTTATACGTATGACCCATGGACATGAACTAAGGTGGGGGGATAATGGTGAGTGGTGAGGGGGATACAGGGCAGAGGGGAATAAAGGGAAGAAAAAAATGGGATAACTGTAATAGCATGATCAATAAAATATATTTTTTTTTAAAAAAGGATACATCTCAGTAACAGCCAAAATGCAAGAGATGCGTAGATCTAGGGAAAGGGTGGTTGTGGTGTAGATCTTCCATACTCTCCCTGGGCACAGTATTATCCCTTCATGTGTTCCTCAGCCTAAAAGCTTTCCAAATACTGTCTTTTAGGGATTTTTTTTGGATATTTCATTGGTCATTGGTGATTAACTCAACCTCTCTTCTTTCAAAGATTGGAGAGTAGGGCTGAAATTTCAAAACCTCCAAACAAGAAGTGGTCTTTCACATGACCAACCCCCATCCTGAAGACAGAAATATCTAGGGGGCAAATAGCCACCCCATTAGAACAAAAGACTGTCCTGTTACTTAGGAAATCCAAAGGGTTTAGGAGTTCTGTGTCAAGAACTGGGACAAGGACCAGATACCTTTCTGTGGTACCACAAGTAACTCCCTGTTTTAGATCAAGGATCCCTTATAGGAAAAGGATCCTAACAGGTAAAAGATGCTGGCACATTACTAGAGTTCCATTCAGTCATTAACAATTAGTTTAATCCATCATCATATTATACGAAAATGTCTCCCAGAGCAAGGCATTCAAATTTGCAGGCTTCCATTATACCTTGTCAGGTTCCAAAAGCAGGAGTAGTCTCAGTGATACATGGCTTTACCCTTTCAGGGATCTGATATACAGCAAGTCCTCACTTAACATTGTTGACTGGTTCGGTGACTCTAAGGAAAACAAGGTAAAACAAACCACTTTTATCATAGGATTATTAATAAAAACAAGAGTTAACTTCCTAAGGCATCTCCTCAATGTCAAAACAAAACGTCATTGAATGAGGACCTGCTCTAACTGAGCTTAGAGACAATATCATTTGCTTTAAGTCAGGTTCCAGATGTAAATGTTACTAAAAAACAATAATCAACCTAGTAAATTTGAAGATTTAATTGGGTTTATTAAGGGATTCATGAATCTGGTAACATCTCATCTAGCAACTAGAACGGGGCTCTGGGTGAGTTGCACAGAGTGGAAGGTTTTTGTAGGAAGAAGGGTGGGCAGGAAGCTATTGTCAAAAGAAAAGCTAGGATCGTTTTTCAGGCCCAAGGCATCATCTTTTTTTTAGGAGGGGGAGACAATGGGCAAGGGCTTTATTATGCAGATCGCCTCTTCTTCCTATGGGGCATAGAGAAGGCCCAGGTCACAGATGAACTCCTTAGGGTTGACCAGAAAAGCCCAGACTGATGGATTAAGATTACATTTCTGGTAAAGTTCAAAGTTGCAATTAAGTCAGGGTTTTTAGCACAAGTGACTCCATTGGGGGCCTATTTTTCTCTTTAACAATGTAATATTGGATGTCCCTCATTCCTTTTTTTTCTCTTTTCATTTTTTTATTAACTTTTTTTGTTTAATTACAGTTATTTGCATCCTCTCCCCTCCCCCCTCCCTTCCCCTCCCGTCTCACCCCCCCCAACCTCCCTCCTCCCCCTTAGTTCTGTCCATGTGTCCTCTACAGTGATTCCTGAAAACTCTTCTCCCCATTGTCCCCTCCCCCCTCTCCCCTGTCTATTGTTAGACTGTTCTTAATTTCAGTGTCTCTGGTTATGTTTTGCTTGCTTTCTGCTTTTGTTGGTTATGATCCGGTTAAAGGTGAGATCACATGGTATTTGTCCCTTACCGCCTGGCTTACTTCACTTAGCATAATGCTCTCCAGTTCCATCCATGCTGTTGCAAAAGGTATAAGCTCCTTCTTCCTCTCTGCTGCATAGAATTCCATTGTGTAAATGTACCATAGTTTCTTGATCCATTCATTTGTAGATGGGCACCTAGGTTGTTTCCAGCACTTAGCTATTGTGAATTGTGCTGCTATGAACATAG